>CM065656.1:5139737-5329574 GCA_033220385.1 Triplophysa yarkandensis | reverse complement strand
TCTCTCTCTCTCTCTCTCTCTCTCTCTCTCTCTCTCTCTCTCTCTCTCTCTCTCTCTCTCCCACCAGGAAGCTTACTGCTCCATCAATACAAAACATTTCTACAATACTGCAGTCATCTTTGTGTAAAGCTGAGGACTGGACTGTGTCATGTTTTATAGTCCAGATCTTATGTTTTTCTGGTCTTGTGGCAAGCGTAAATGTTACAGGTTACACATCATTAGGAATTCAGTTTTCCTTGACCTTTAGACATAAAAAGTGTGTTGGAATATGTTCAATGATCATCTTTCTATAGAAAATATGCTGTCACTATTCGACGTTTAGATGATAAAGAAATAATGTGTTTCTTGCTGACTGTTCAGATGTAAGAAACTTCTTAAAACAAGTTTTTTATTAAGGCGACTGATCCTTGCAGTTTGATCTGAGTTTGCGTGAGACACTTCAGTATGATTTTTTTTGTGAAAGTGTCAAAATGTTTGTGAGCTATCAATAAGCGATATATTTATTAACGATTCTTTGTGATCTCTCTAAATGTCAATACAATTGTTCATGTTGGTAAATTTAGCATTCATTTTTTTATTTTTAGAAAATGCAGAAAAAATAATGAATTAAGAATGATAAATACTGTTAAATTATTATTCACAGTCTATAAACAAAACAGATTGTATTGTTAAGTGCTACAAAAAAGTAATAATTAATGCTCTGTTTCACACAGGTTTTTGTAAGACTGTCGAAAGGTTACATTACCTGGTAATTAGCATGGACTAAAATCTAATGTTTATTCAAAATATTACTAGTTTACACTGGGTCTGGGTTTCAAGGATATTTCCACTGGCGCAAAGCGTGTGGTTTGAGTCCTTTTCTATGCAAGTTGTTGACAAGTCGTTTTGAAACAATGACAGAACAAATTAAACGATAATGGGAATAGTAAAGATAAGGTACACCCTGTAATGTATCAGTTTTCTTGTTAATTTGCATTAAATTAACTAATAGTATGACATTTTAAGTTTACTGTAATGCACTGTGGGACAAACGATACCAAGTAGTATAAAAAAGGTCTTAATGTATAAAGAAAATGTAGATAATTTACATATTGCAAAGGTACTCTAAATAGCATTACACTGCGTTGTTTCTTAAGATTACAGGGTGTGTGTGTGTGTGTGTGTGTGTGTGTGTGTGTGTTAGCTCATTGTTATTCTGTGATGCTAATAAACTTAGATAATGAGGTTGTGTTTGGGGTCTTGTAGACCCCCGGTGGTCACAGAGATGAGCTCTGGGGTCTCGTGAATTGAAATAGCCATGCACTTATCCAAACTAATTTGCACAATTACATTAAATGTTTCTGCAAAACGGATCCTGAGCAAGAATTGCTCATTAAAACACTGTAATGATATTCATTTTAACTCGCTTGCTCGCATGCACTAAACAAAACCCATCCAATTGTGTCTGAATGATGTTAATGTTTGTTACAGGTATGGAGATATGGTTCCAATGACCATCGCTGGAAAAATCTTCGGCTCCATCTGCTCTCTCAGCGGCGTGTTGGTCATCGCACTACCCGTACCTGTGATAGTGTCTAACTTCAGCCGGATCTACCATCAGAACCAGAGAGCAGATAAGATGAGAGCCCAACAGGTAAACTTCTTTATCTCAATTCGGATCCACTTTGTGATTAGTCTTTGTTTTTTGCAAACTGACTCATCCGAAAACTGTTTCTGAGACATCTGGAAGAGCAGCTGGTCTTCTAAAAATAAGGGATTTTCTTAAGAAAAAGCTTTATGACAGTGTATACACTACTTCAGACTCTCTTGTTAGGGATTTTTGTTATTCTGTGCTTCTCTCTTCTAAAGCAGAAAAGTTCTTGTGTGTGTTTATCATTCTGATTAGTATTAACCTAAATTTTAAATATGTTTAGTTGATGTAACAGTACGTTTAGTAATAGTTAGTTTGCACCAACCACAATGGCTTGTTAGTTTTAGTTTAGTATTTGGAGGCTGTTTTTTTTATTTAATATTTTTGGTTTTAATAAAATTAGCGAGCACCACACGCTGTATTGCCATCTACAGATGGGGGTTTTATCACACATAGATGGACTAGTTGGCTATGGGAAAATGCTTATGAAGTTATGAGACAATAAAAAAAAAACATTATATTGTTTCATTTAATTTAACTTTTTACTTGTATTTAATTTTTATTAATGTTAAATGTTTTATTCGCTTGGGCTACACTGTTATTTTTTATTTTAATTTATTTTATATTATTTCTTTACATTTTAATTTTATTTAATTTCATTACATTTTATATTTACTTTGTGTGCATTATATTACATTATGTTATTACTAAATAACGGTTTTAAATATATGTTTTTAAATCAACAATAAGCTTCTTCATTTTGTTTACAAACACAATTATGAATGTATACTTCCTGTTATATCTATCGCTGGCACTATTTCACCTCCTGGCCGCTCTGTAGTGCTGACATGATCGATTCAGAGAAATTCTCTACTGTTTTACAGAAAGTGCGTCTTGCCAGAATTCGCTTGTCCAAGAAGGGAACCACTAATGCCTTCCTACAATATAAAGATGAAGGAGGATTTCAGGTAAATATCTCATAATATTCATACATATAAATGTAGTGATATTTTAAGACACATTGATAATGAATATTTAAGAATAGTTTACAATGAAAGTATACTAACCCTTGATTCATCATGTACTAGATGGGTAAAAAGATTATTATTCCTATAAATGATCTAACGGATCTGAGACATGTTTTATTAGGAAATGCCTTACATAACCTCTGTGGTCATATTGTTTGTTAATCTTTTTGAGTATACATATATCATTTGAAAAAGAGTTTGTTGTGAATGGGATTGGTCAATGTACATGTCAGTCAGAGAGCTTCCAGTCAAAGTAGGCCGTCCTTCTCTAGAAAAGAGGCAAATGTTATTTGTCTGTATTCTGGGAAGGAGTTTAGATGAGATTGAATCACTTTCATTCACAGTTAGATCTGAGTCTCCATTAACATGATGTAATAGATGTATCAATAACCTCCAGCAGAAACTATGATGTTCAATCTTCGATAACAAAACGTTTCTCTGTTGAGTTGATAGTACAATCATGCTGTCTGAATGACAGCTGTCGAGTTTTGTTTAAGATAAGAAATATTTCTAAGAGATTCAGATTTTGTATGAATTGTTTTAAAGAAGATATTTTGAGAAATGTGTTTTCTGTTCATTCAGTGGAATAGCACATGAATTTATTGATATTCACAGTATGATCTTTCTGGACCAGAATCATGATGAAGGATCATTAAAGCAGATAGTACAGTATATTATTTGAGTAACAGCGGTCATTAAGCACCGAACGATTTTATAACACTCTTTAATGATCTTTTGGATCCATCAAAGAGTGGTAGAAGAAGTGTAAAGGTCAGATGTTTGAATCCTGAACAAACCATCAAATTGAAATGTACTTCGTAATGCCAGTTTGATATTTGGCCGTTGACATTTAGAGTCAGAATAACTCTCGTTGACTATGACCCGTTGTAAGGGAAACATGTTTAACTACACGGAAGTAAGGGTGGGCAAGAAAATGTGGGCAAAGCGATAGAAGGAAAGGGTAAAGCTTGTGTCTGTTTGAAAGATTAGACACAAAACAGTTATCGATAGTACGATATCTGTCTCTGTCAACTCAACAACTTGAATATTGATAGCATATCTGTAGAGTATATACAGGAAGACAACAGGTGACAATGTAAATTGTTCTCAAAATTAAACAGATTTTATTTATTCACCCTAATGTTCCATAATTTTAAACTAGTATAACTTTCTGCGGAACAAAAATGTTATATTTTCAGTTGTGTTTTGTTGCATTTTACATAAAAAAAACTAATGATGTCATTATTAACTCACATTCATGACATTTTAAAGCTATGTGTCAAAAGAAGATATTTTGAAGAATGTTGGTAAAACCTGTTAATTTTTATTGTATTGAAACAAAACAAATATAGGTCAATAAATGTTTTTTACTAATGTTTTCTTAAGTGTTTTAGTTTGTGTTTCATTATGTGGAAGAAAAATTCATACATGTTTGTTATGACAAGAGAGAAAATGAAGACAGAAATGTCATTTTTGTGTGTACTGTCCCTTTAAGACTAACTTATTTCTTTACTGTTTTGTCTACTACTCGAAGCAACAGATCACCTCAAAAGGAAAATTCTTTCATCATTTTCAGACATTCTTATCAATCCTGTTGAAATTGAATGACTCCAACAAACAAAAAAAGATAATTTGAAGAAAGTCTCTAAACCTCATTTGTAATTCATCCACACAAAACATATCTCAATCGGGACACATGGTTTTCTTTGACCAATATTTTTCAAAATATCTTATTTTGTGATCTGCAGAAGAAATTGTCATCCAGGTGGGAAATGTCATAGGTTGATAAAATGAAGACCTTGACAATGATAACATTGATGGGAGGACAGTGATGTCAGCATTGGGGGATGGCTTTGGATCAGGACAGATAAAAAGAACAGGTTAAAGGATCTCTGTTCTGGTTCTCCTCCTCGTCTACAGGGTTGTTCATCACCAAATGATTCAGTGGTTTGGGAAATATATTTGACAATTTTTGTTTTAATAACATTTTCAACACTCAGTTAAGTAATATTATGTACAGTACTTATATTGAAATAAAAATATGTCTCGCTCTTTTACACTTACCGGTTTCAAGCCGAAGCCCTAGTTATCATTATTTGACAGGAATCTCCGTCTCTGGGAAAATGAGCGTGTTTAAATATCTGGTAGTAGCTGTGTATTTATGGGATGCGCTGCAGTTCTGGCCCTCGGGTGTGTTTACTCGAAATGTACTACTGGAGCAACACGACCAACCCTGAGTTAAGCGTTCAGCCTGTGGTTTTGCATAGGAAATGAAGATGTACTGTTGCAATAACGCTGTGTATGGATTCGTCTATTTGTTTAACACGAATTCAGTTGCTTTAAGACAAGGAAGGGGTAGAAAACAATTATATTTCTGCAATTCTTGAGGAAATCTTAGTCCTTCTTTGATGCTGCAATGTTCTACATGGTTGCTAGGGAGAAGCTTGGTGGTTGCTAGGGTTTTTTAAATTCGGGTGTTTATACCCAGAGATCACACATATTGATCATATTTCAGAGTATTTAAAAACATGCAAATGCATAAAAACCCTTCTCTGGGTGTCTATGATCTTGTGGTTTATACACAGTTTGGTATTTTTCCCGGTTTATTATTTTTCAGGCTAAAATATTTTTCTGCATTCGAAATCTGTCACTGGCCTACAGGCTGTCACTTTATCAGAGACATATTCATAACCACAGGGATTACAGCTAAGCTTTATCCTATTAACACACTTTCCCACTGCTAAAATCCATATTCATGGCACAGGAGACAAAGTGGCTGAATTCAAATCTCCATCCGCAGCCGAGAGAACGATGAAGAGAGATTCAATCCACAGCTTCACTAATGCGGCAGGTAGAATTCTTCTGAATCTTCTCGGGTTGTGAAAACCACAATAATCCAATATTTACAATCCTCGAGTGAGGGTATTTTTTCAGGACCGATCTATAAAGCCATTACAAACGGGCCTGCAGTGCTATTTATAAATCGGGCCAAGTTTTTTTTTCAACCTTTCTGTCTTTTCTGGATTTGATTTCTCCTTTGCAACTCAACACTGTCGGCCAGTGCTCGAGTAAATGTGCAAGACTTGACCTCTGATGAAAGGACAAAGAGCAAATCTCATCATATCGATTTGAAACTTATCACTGTTTATTCAATCTATGTTATTTTGTCTATCTTATGCAGATATTTTGAGGAATCACGAAATGTTTCTTTCCCTACAGTGGAAGTCATGGGAGATCAGTGTTGTTTAGTTACCAGCGTTCTTTCATATTTGAAGAGTTCTTTTAAAAAGCGAAATAAATGTAATTTTGTTGTGTAGTGATCCTATTCTCTGGTCCATCAATGCTTCAGTCCAAATAGCTATATTTCATTGTTTAAAATGTTCTGCAAGATGCAGTTTTTTAAAACCGCTATAAATTCCAAGCCTGTTTTTAGGCTTAATGTGATAAGTCCTCTGGACAAATCATAATATGTTCAATTCAATACAAAATTGGAATTCCTTTAAGTGTTTGGTGGTGTTCCATCTTTCAGAATGAGATCTATAGACTCTGATGACACTTTTGATGGCCTGGATGAGTGAGACCTACTCCTGGGGGTAAAAATGGCAGACTGGACATTTACATATATTTGATTTATATTTATGTATGTCCCTTATGTCATACATTTCATGTTATTTGTTTTTGTTTTTTAAAAGACTTAAAACATCATTTTTAAAACAAAAAAGGGATGGATTTCTAGCGTTTTTGAAAAAAAAATCTATGAACTTTGATTTAAAGCACTACAGCTAAATAACACATTATATATGTGTTAACAACTTTCTATACATTGTATTTTATTCCAAAAATTTGGGTTGTGTTAAAATGCATTTGTAGAAAATCCCATCATTAACAAAGACATGTATTGAAGGTGGTACCTAGTAAGCAACAAACCAGACTATTCTAGCCACAGCATAGCAACATGCAAAAAAAGACTCCGAACACTTTGACATCCTCATAAAAATGTTTAAGGGGCCACTTATAATGGGCATAATGATGGAACGTTTTTCAAATGTAAACAAAGATGTTGATCCTGCAATCATATCTGTAAAAAAAACCAGCATGATATGCTATTGTGTTTTACACTTAATACAGTTTAAAGTTGAAGAGAAGCTATTTAAGTAAGTGATTGAACAGCAGTTGCCCCAATTCACTTCTATTGTATGAACACAAAACCACTGCCGGTAAATATTTGCCAATTTCCAACATTCTTCAAAATATTTTATTTCGTGTTTGGCTTGAAGACGAAAGTCATAAAGCTTTGAAATGACCGGAGGTGAATAAATAAAAATAACTTTGTAGTGAAATTATGTTGATGTAAATTAGTCTATTTACTACACTTTTATTATAGTAATCTATGGTATTTGTTCTAAGGGTGGAGTAGTTAGGCCAGTAACGTGATCAATTACTAGTCCATTCACAATAAATAATGATGGCAGTTTTGTCATCCCGTTGTTTGATCTCTTATCTCCGCTGGGAAAATAACGTTGTTAATGTCACGAATGGATCTGGTCATTTTTTAACGCTGGGATGTCAGTGGTTTAATATGCTTTGAGGTTCTTATGATGGAGCATTCGGGAGGAGAGGATCACAGCCTGTGGATTTTTACTGAAATCTATTTATCTGAGATTTATTTGCTGACCGGGTGGCAAACAATTCACTTTGTGTCAGTAGATTATGACAAATGGAGATTCTTAAATTTTCTCATTTTACATTGCATTGGATTTTTCTCTACGGTTGTCAAGTCAAGAGAACACAGTGTGTTTGTGATAAGAAAATCTGTTGAATTTGTTCAGGATTTTTTGAATATGTGGTTTTCTGGGACACTTATGGTGATGAATGAAATGGGATTGAATGTTTTATATTGTGTTAGCTGTGTGTCAGGATCCAGATTGTCAGTTGGATTCAGATTAAGGATTCAGAAGTGTTTCCATCACATGATTGCTTTTCGCTCCCGCTCAACTCCTACATGATATAACCTTCCCTTTATGAGAAACGCTGTTTCATTTGCTTTCAAAGACACTTTAAGTTTGTTCTGGAATCTAGAAATGTATGATCTTATCATGTGGACCTGGCCGGACTCATCTTTGGTGTAGGCTGACGTAGTTGTTTTGGTGTGGCAGACAGCGTTCCTTGTACTTCCTGACAATGACCGTCCTGTCTATCCTTGATAAGATCGGCTGCTTTGGAAGGCCTCTGATAGGGTGGTTTCAGACCAGGGTAGGGTATAGTGATAAAACACCTGAACAACAAAGAAGTCCGGGGACAGATGATATCAGTCAAGCAAAAAGGAGAGACATGGTGACCGATGCTCCTCAGACTTTCCTTCTTTAGATATCCTCTCCTGTGATCAGTTTACATTAAGAGGTTAAAGAAGTTACGAGATACATCTGAATGATTTTGACAAGACAGCGGCCTATCACCTGAGGTCAAGCATGGTCCAACCTTTGGCACTGTCATACAGTGGTCAACACATCTTGAACAATGTTCTCAAATCAAAAGACATCACTTTTGGTCATTTCTGTAATACATCCACATCAGTGTTTGGCCTTTTAAATCTATCCAGAGTTTTTGTAAACGCATTAGCTGTGATGTTCTGCCTTTTTTTGGGATCTTTTAAAGTCTGTAAAAAGTCACTTTCCTCTTTAAATAGATTTGCATTAACGTAAGGGTTTTGTATTAAGATGTAGAAGCAGCTTTTCACAGATTGTCCTTAATATACCCTTTTATTTTTTTGATGTGTCAGCATCGAGACGGTGATGGTGTTCTGTTTCTGAAGAACAGATCTTCTTTTGAACACCAACATCATCACTTGCTACACTGTCTGGAGAAGACGACAGTAAGTACATCCCTTTTCCACATTCTTTCTTCCATCAAGTAGAGATAGAATTATATTTTGAAAATCAATGACAAAAATTTAAACACAGAAATGTGTAAAAAGACGCAAATAGGAGCAGGCTACTCAAAGTTTTGCAAAAATGTGTTAAAAGTGCAAATATTAAAACCTGTTTTCTATCCACTCCAAAATGTCAACCTTTTCAAGTATTTCGACTTTCTATTTATGATAATGCAGCTTATTTTGAACAGCAAATAATATTAATAAGGTAACATAACTTGTATATAAATTAACATGATTTAAATTTTTTCCTGTAAGACTGGAAAATATAATATAATTATATAAAACTTGGTCATGTGCATTAACATATTACACAATCGTGCTTTGAATAATCTTTGTGCTTACCTGTAGTCTAGAGAGTTTCCCACTCTCCCATCCCTTATGTTTTCATATTCAATGTGGCAACTTGTGAGCTTTGAAGGACTAAAAAACAATTAAAATAAGAAAACTGTTAAAATATATATTTTATATTTATGGTATTAAAAATTCTTATATTTGATACAGTCAAACTGCATCAATTGTGGTCATAACATTTAGTAAATTTGCACATTAAAATAATTTTTAATCTAAACAATATCACAAAGCATTGTGTAGTGCGTCACAATGCACAAGAATCAGCTTGTGATGCATAAACATAAATGTTTGAATCTTTTCCTTGATGTCTCTGTCCAACAGAACCATGAGTTCACAGATGAGCTTACTTACAGCGAGATGTGCATGACAGAATCAGTTGGCTACCGTACCAGCCGCAGCACCTCCATCTCCAGCCAGCAGGGGATGACCACATCCTGCTGCCCCCGCAGGGCCAAGAGAAGAGCCATACGTCTGGCCAACTCCACCGTATCCGTCAGTCGTGGCAGTATGCAAGAACTCGACATGCTTCATGTGCAAAAATCCTCCAGACCCCAAAGGTATGACATCACAAACCTTGTTCAACTTCTTTATTTCTAATTTGTATGTTGTTTTTAATAATAGATTCCAATAAAGAATATAATTAATTTACATTATTTTATTTTAAGTCATCTGATAATATACTGTGCATAGAAATGTTGTATTTGTAAACACACACACATGTACACACACATGTATATTTTGAGGGAAAAACAAATATAAGAGTTAATAAATATTAAAATATGACCTTAATTACTGGAAAATATAAAAATATTTTTAGTAGCCTTTTGAAAAAGAGAAACACAAAAAATACAGCAATAAATCGAAATGCTTTTTGTGCATGTTCTTGTCCAGCCGCTCCAGCCTCAATGCCAGGACAGAAGATCTAAAGCTAAACTGCGATGATCGAGATTTCACAGCTGCTATTATAAGTATACCCACCCCTCCCGCCAACACTCCCGACGAGAGCCTGCCCCCGTCTCCTGCCATCCACGGCATCTTACGCAACTCACGCTCTAGTTCCTTCACCCACGAGACTGTGAAGATCTCCTCCTTATAACCATCACAAGCACACAAACCTTACCCTATTGCACAAAGAGGGGGCATTCCCCTTGGAAAGATGATAATGCCACAGAAGAGCCCGAATGGACTCGCGTGACACAAATTTAGAGACACCGGACCGTTCAGGCCTATCGGAGAAGAGGATGAGATGAGACACTGAAAGTCATGAATGAAACTTACAGTCAAGGTGGCATCGAAGGCCTTTAACCTTTTAAAAATATGCAATGTTAAAACACGCAGGAATTATGCCTATATGTACAGTCGCTGAGATTAAATGACATTAAAATGACTGCGGGAAGAAACATTGCGTTCCACAGAGATTGTGTAAATGATGAATGAGAAGAGACGGCGTATGTATCAATATTTGTATCATATCTCTTTAGAGCACATGCATCTTCAAACCCCACATAAAAAAAGAAACTCTGACAAATCTTACCTGAACATGCATGTTGTTGTATAGTTGACTTCATGGCAGAGAATGAAGCCGCAGCTACTCATAGTTTTGCATGTTACTTCTTTTACTCGTTTGGTTTGTCCTGTTTCATTTCTTGACGTTGAAAAAAGAAATATTTAAAGAGTATTAATGATCAATATGATGCACCGGATGTGCACAAAAAAGGAGAAATAAATAAATCATTCAGGCATGTTTTTTGGTATGTGAGGGGTGAAAGACTTGTTTTATCCGATCACACATACGTGTGTGACGATATCCATGCATGTGTTTTCTCCAGAAAGGTTTATAATGCATCATGTCTTTCTGAATGGGAGGACGAACATCACCGTCATTTCTTCTTTTTCATGTGACCTTTGAACCCTGTCCAGCTATTTTTCTAGTATATGCATCTAACATGCTTAAAGAACATAGTCACTCATTTGTTTTGACGCTCATTCGTTATGGTTTTAATAATCATACGCTGCAGCGAGACGGGCAATAATACTGTAATTATTTTCTACTGAAAAAATGAAAAATATGATTGTATATGAAAATGAAAACATTTAAGGAATGCAACTTTGCACTTAACTGTAACGAAACATATATTGTTGATCTGTTTACAGGCATTAAGTTATTTTTATGTTGGTTCAGTTCTCTTTTCCCGGCTTCATTAAACGGTGTAAAGTTGTAAATGTAGTCATTGGTCAGACGCCTGCTCTCTCTCATGGTCAGCAGGTTGTTGGAGGAAACGGCTCCCAGCGGGAGATGAAAGAGTTAGTATTAAAAGCACAGAGGTGTAACGTTTATTTCACTAATAAAGTGAACTCAGAAACAGAACGTGTGTGGGCTCTCTTAATGGCAAAGTATGGATCTGTTGGTAATGAGAACTGACATTAAACTTTCAACTTTTTTAGAAATATGTTTTATTTAGTTATATATGTAAGAGTTATAAATCCCAGTGAAATGTACTGATGAATTTTATTTTTAATTCTGAATATGTAAACTTGTGTTCTTCTGCTTCTTTCTATATTGCTCAGGTTATTGCTTTTGTTTTATAAATGTTTTTGAATTTTAGTTTTTTTGGAGTTCGGATTTCTTTTCAAAGTTGCAGTTTTGTTGTAAATTCTTTTATAGATGCATTATTTTGTACACATATTTATGAATCCCTTTCTTTTTTATTTTAATAAGAAAAGTTGATACAAGTCTGGTCATTTTATGATGTCTTAGAGTTGAAATGTGTACATTTTCACCCACAGCAATGAACATCCAAAAACATGACTCACAGGTCTCTCTCTCTCTCTCTCTCTCTCTCTCTCTCTCTCTCTCTCTCTCTCTCTCTCTCTCTCTCTCTCTCTCTCTCTCTCTCTCTCTGCAAGTCTACTTCTTTTTTCCATGAGGGTTATTTAAGTACAATGGTAACACAACAAGGACCTCTAGCTGCAGACAGCATACTACTCTTTACTGTATAGGTGTATGATTCAGTTGTTCTAAGAAAATGCAGGAGACAACAAGCTTAAAAAAGTTATTCTAGAAATTAAAAAATCATTACTGTAACAATTAATGTACACAAAGCTATTGTCATATTTCAGATGATTTGGAATACATACATTTAATAGGTCGGTTGTCTACATCCTACTAAGG
Organism: Triplophysa yarkandensis; assembly: GCA_033220385.1. NCBI lineage: Eukaryota > Metazoa > Chordata > Actinopteri > Cypriniformes > Nemacheilidae > Triplophysa > Triplophysa yarkandensis. The sequence continues at coordinate 5,317,461 of CM065656.1, read as the reverse complement.
TCATTTTTTAAATAAAATGAAGTTGATTGGTTTTAGGTGAAGAGAGAGGGAACAGGATGTGACATCACAGACTCTTTATAAGCAGGTATAACTTTAATCTCCTCTCTCGCTCTCTCTCTTTGCGTTGTCATCTCTGCAATCATGTGGTTTCTTCTTATCTTTTTGCAAATATTTGCTATAAAAGGCAAGTTAAATTTTAATAATTCATTTTATATTTAGTGGGGACCACTAGTATAATATAGTTTTATTTGAGGTTTATATTATATAACAATTTTGATTAAAAGGGTAATTTTTGGTAATATTTGTGCAAAACTCCAAGCTTAAATAGGAAATATATATCATTATTGTTATATATAGAAATATAACAATTCCTCATAGAACTTAATATTACATAAATCAATGATGTTAAGTGACTTTATTTTTTAATATACTATACTGTAATATACTATTATATACTATACTATTCTTCAAAAGATTTGTGAAAGATTTGAAACTAGATAATGCTCCGCAAATTATTCATGTTGTTTTCAATGTAGACCAAAAACCATTTTAAATTCAATATAAAACTGTAATTCATTGATTTTTGCATGTATAAAATACTATGTGTATTTTGTGTACATTTAGAAAGGTACTTCACTCATTCAGGGTTTGTCTAAGTGTCAAAAACCACAGAGGGCCACTTTAATTATGATTATATTGTTAACAAAAATATATATCTTATACATATAATAACTATCTTTACAAATCATGTGTATACAGTAATGTAAACAGACATTATAATGGAGCCATTACATTTAAAATCATTTTTTACGCATTGCAATTATCAATTACTATGAAACAAAAGACAAAAAGTAGGTGTCAGCACCCTGATTTATTGTTACAAAAATATACTTAACAAAATACAAAAAATTTTATGCATCATAAGACCTGTTGACAATATTATATAAGTTAAAATGACTGTAATATTACACTGGTTTTATCCTATCTTCACTTGTAATGTTTAAAACTTTTTTTAAAAAACTCAATATTCTGCTACTTTTGTATTTTGATATTTATACAATAATGTTTTGAGTTTAGATAAAGCCCGGTTGGAGATTTTTAGTGTTTAGTGTTAAAATATCCAAAGTATTTAAAGAAACAGAAAATGAATAAAAATATATATTATATTCTAATGAAATGTTATAAATAAGACTCGCTGTTAAAAAATGTGAACTCTACATTTTCTAGTGAGTGTTCTACAATTTTCAGTAATGTCAGATAAAGATTTTAAATAATTCAATCATGTGCATCATCTTTTTAACAATCGCTTAATATTTCAAATAATTTAAAATTGTGCATCCAACAAGTCATAAAAAAGAGAATTACATTTTTACAGAGAATGTAATATATATTCATGCATGTACAGGTTTTAATTTAATTTTGCCCTGTTTCCTTACACATGTAAAATGTTGTGATTAAACTAGTAAAACTGTAATATAGAATAATTATGCATAAATCACTTTTAGGCATCCTGCTTCGAAACTCTCTTACCTGACCATGAGCAAAATGTTAGACTTTATCCTGTAAAGATAATTCAAAGATTTTTTTAACCCTAATTTCTACATCTTCCCTAGTTAAATTTTAATATATTAAAATGTAAACATATATTTGGTACTAAGTATACTGAAAAATATTGATGTACTAGTTCAAGTATACACGTGTTATTAGCAAGTATACAATGTTATTATTATTATTATTATTATTATAAAAAGTGAAATATATAGAATATATAGAAAAATATATAGAATGTACTGTCTCTGTGGCATACTGTATCACATATGTGGTTGTATATATATATGTCTAAACACATATTAAAACATACATTTACATACATTAATGCGGCCTCTAATAAAATGTTAAAACAGGTTAAGTATCTAAAGTGACCATGTCCCAGCACTGCTTTTGATGTCAAGTGTATGTTCCTAAAAGCATGTGTGAAATGGCATGGTTATTTCTGTGGTTATACACACACAGGTTTATCTCACAATCTGCATATGCATGCAACTTGACAAACTTGGAGAGCTGAAGCCACAGACACATAACAGAACCACAGCACTTTCTGCACAGTTTGTGGTCTCAGCTCTCAGCTCACAGAACTCAAAACCACATTTTCCAATCGCTATATATGGTTATAAAAGAACCCTTTCCACTGGTAATAATATCATTTATATTTTTATTTGTCATATACATATAAGTTATATAATATCATTATATTAATGACTTATATTAATTGAACTACACTTTTAAAATTGAGTGATAACCAGCTTTATTGAACCTTTAATATATGAAGAAATCATCTCTTTCATAAAAGTGGAAAAAGGTTCTTTAGATTCTTCAGCTTAGACTGGGCTCTTCAACTGTAACACACAGCGGAACTTAATTTTGTATTTAGATTTTTAATTATTTCTAAAATGTTTCTGCAGGTCTTGATCGGGTGCTTTTACGAGGATCTGGCAACCCATGCATAGGCCGTCTGGAGGTGTATTATAGAAAGAATTGGGGTTTGGTGTGTCATTTTGGATGGACTAAGAGAAACGGAGAAGTGGTGTGTAAATCTTTAGGATGTGGGGAGCACCAGGACAGTGGTATAGAACATACCCATTACAAAGATCCAACCATGCCTAATATATACTGGATGGATCAGGTCGTGTGTTCAGCTACAGCTGAAAGTCTTAAGGATTGCTCCTATGTTGAACCCAACTACAATCACTACCAAGGCAGTTTTGTTTCTGTTAAATGTGCTGGTAGGTATTACATTACAGGGTTTTAGATAATAAAAATTTTTTTATTAATATATGTCCCACTGTAAAATATTTAATGTGGCTTTATACTAAATTATACTAAAATTAACAGATATTTTTACTTAATTTTTTTTACTTAATTTGTTTATGTGAGAAAAAATACCAAGCAAAAATCCAAATGTTAATTCCTCTGATATGTAAAAATGTTTTTTAAATTTATGTTTTGAAAAAAAAATAGGGATTTATTACTTACAAATTTAGTACTTACAAAAATTTAAAAACTATGTTTACTTAATTTCAAAGCTTTTAAACCCTAGTCATCTTTTGGTGAAGAAATAGTGCATGGCATTCTTAAACCACTTTTAGGATTAAATAATCCACATTTAAATATATGATTTCTTTTACACAGGGGATGTTCCGCTGAGTTTGAATATGAATGGACAGATGGATACATGTGCCGGTGTGGTTCAGTTCTCAACACAGAAAGGCATTGTTGGCATCTGTAACACTATGTGGGGTACGTGTGTGGGAATCCTTTATTAATTTATGTACTGTATAAAATGTACATTTTGTTGATCTGTGAAGTTTCCTAAGTCCCTTGAACGATAAAATAACATTGTGAATATATATATAAAATAAAGGCAAAGTCTATGCTTTCCTAAATCTCTCTCTGTAACAATTTTAACATTAAACAACTGATGTTTAAATCCTGGACAGATAAAAGCAAAGCAAACAAGATATGCCAGGAACTTAATTGCGGATCACATTATTATATTCCCAATCCAAGTGTTTTCAAGCATCAAAGTGGACTCCAGGGATTGTTCGATTGTTCTGCTATGGACACTAAAGTGTTGTCATGGCAGTGTATGGAATGGCCAGCGGCGTGTAACGATGGTAATGCCAATGTGATTTGCACAAGTAAGTCTACACCATTCAATTAACACAGAATGAAAGTTATTTTTATTGGTTTATGAAGTGAACAGAGAAAGAAAAATTTTTATATAACAACGCAGAACACAGGAGATTTCGTCTGCAGAATGGCAGCAATCTTTGTTCTGGGACCGTGGAGGAGTTCAATGTCTCTATGAGATCTTGGGTTGCTCTTCAGCAAACAGACCCTTCAGTTACCGCCGAAAGCATTTGTGCTCATATGAACTGTGGTGCGGATGGAAACTTCACAAATGATAATGGACCACAGACCCTGACATGCTCTGGTAATGATTTAAAAAAAATCATTTTTGGGATTGATGGAAGACTCCTTTCTATCTTTCTTAGTATAATTTTAGTTTTACATAATTCAAATATCATGAAACGCCAAATAATAAAATGTTCATGTTTTTTTAGCATTTGCTTGAATAATTGAAATGTTCTATTTACAGACAATGTCAAACTGAGCAACTTTACATCTGCATGCTTTGGGTCAGTGAATGTGGTTATAAATGGCCTGAGTCATGGAGTGTGTTACAGTGACACACTGTCCCATGAACTGGGAAAGGTGGTCTGTCGAGAGCTTAAATGTGGAAAGTCAATAGATGTAAAACAGGGCAAATATATTTCTAACGGGTGGTTGAGTAACGTCCAGTGTCAGGGCGATGAAGAATCACTGTGGCATTGCCTGGCCAAACATGAGAACACAAAATGTAACAGTGCTACAGTCATATGTTCAGGTATTATTCTCATTCTGTAACACTTTATAATGAAAGGGTCTTTATTTTTAAATGAACTATGATCATGTTTTGCTCTCAGACAGTCTGGAGGTAAGTCTGAAGAATGGTTTCGGTCGCTGTTCTGGACGTGTAGAGTTGAAGCTCGGAGATTCTTGGAAACCTTTAAGTGTCAATAATTGGACGGAGCAAAACTTTGATGTGGTGTGTACACATCTGAAATGTGGCAAGTTCGCTCAAATGGCTGAAAAATTGTTCATAGAAAGGATGGAGATGATGGAGTGGGAGCTTAGGTGTAATGATTCTTCAGCAAAGCTTCATGAATGTCTCAAGAAAACAAATTTTCAGATTAAAACAGCTTCCAAACAAATCATCTGTCAAGGCAAGTAATTAACTTATTTAATGTTTTCTTGGTTGTTTGCTGAAATCATCTATTAAATAAATAAATGTCATTATGTCATAAATTAAATAAATGTTATCACATTTTATAAAATACAAATTTTTTATGTAACCAAATGTAATGTAAATTCTTCCTATAAATGTCCATGATTTTTTTCTCTCTTTCTTCTTCTCAGGTGAAAAGCTTATGTTTTTTGAAGGTGACCGGCCTTGTCAGGGTAGAGTTCGTGTCAAGTCATTTGATGGTCAAAGTGACTGGTTAGACAACGACACGACTGTGTGTGAAGCAACTCAGTGTGGATCTCTACAGTCCTCCATAAGAGTTCAAAACGTGACGAATTTCAACTGTTCAGGTATTCCTTACCAAAATCGAAGTTAACAAACAATATTATTTGTACAGATTTTTTTGGAAAAACTGGATAATTTACCGTCCATAGACACCAAAGCACAAGTTCCATTTATAATATTGCATGTCTAGTGTCTATAAAATGTAGGTTTTAACGATATCTTTGTATTGGCGGATATATGTGGCTGTAGGGTCAGTGAGTGTAAGGACTTCGAACAGATGCTGGGGGACAGTGGAAGTATGTCGGTATGACGGGTGTGGAGGGCTTTGCCAAATCTTCTGGAACACCGAACACTCTAAAATGCTCTGTGGAGACCTGGGCTGTGGAGAACCTATTAAGGAACTGTTCACCCTCAACACACCAAACCAAAAAGTTAGGGATTATAGTGCATACTGCTCAAAGGAGGTGAAAAATCTCAGCATGTGCAATTTTATTCCTAACACTGACTTCTCCTGCAATAATTCAGCTTCTGTGATTTGCACAGGTAATGTACAAGTAAAAAAAATCCTGATTTCATTACATTACATTTCATTACACAATGATTACATCATTACATGATGTATTTTTCTAGATAGTGTTAAAGCTAAACTAGAGGATCTCAGAGACAAATGTGCTGGAGGTGTGAAATTGTTTTACGCTGGGACATGGATGCCTGTCTGCTTGGATAGTCTTAATAAAAATCTTCAGAATGCAGTCTGCAGGGAATTGAACTGTGGTCGGGCTGAATCTTTTGCTGAAGCTTACTATGGAGAAACCAAAATTGAAGGACTATCAGGAATCAAATGTTTGGATGATGCTGAGTCTTTGGTCAAATGTGACTTCAGAGGCGTGGAAATAAAGCTTTGCAGTGCAAGTTATCTTAAATGTACAGGTATGCATTGATGTCTGTGAGCAGAGATGTTGTGTTTATGACAGTTTAGTTTTGGTAACACTTATAAACAAAGTTGCAAGTAACTTGGGATCGTTTGTCTGTATCCGTATTTTAATTGACTTTTGAGGTAAGATCTGCACTAAATGTTTTTACTATGATTCACATTTTTGAAACTTGAGAGCTTTGAAATTAATTTAAACATTTTCATTTTTTATACAGCAAACAAAGCAAATTATTTTTTTATTATTATTTTAATTAATATTTACCAATAATGTATGTTACAAATATATATTTGTGTAGAAAATTATTTAGATATTTTAGAGGAATTGACTGTTGGATTTAATTCTTCAATGTTTTAAAAATAATATTTAGTTCATGTTACTGTTTATTTTTGTGATGTTTTCTAGGCCACATGAATGTTTTTTACAGTTCACAGAAAAAATTAGTTTTTGCAATTATCTTTTATGGACATTGGTTCCATGTGATTGAATTAATCTGTTCTAACAATGTTTTTTAAACTATTTGATTTAAATTATGTGGAACTGATGTACATGACAAAATTAGATAATTACAACAACCCATTTTTTAAGGTGTGTGTTCATGAAGAAATGATTGTTTAGAAAACTGATTGTGTAACTATTTTGTTCTGTTGAACACAAAAGAAGATATTTCCAAGAATTTAGATCTGAGCTCTGATGTTTCTGCTTCACATTTATCAGGATGGAGAACGTTGTTTCTCTATAAGAAGGAAGGTCCGTGCATGGGTCCTGTATATGCTCTGAGCTCCATAGACAACAAATCCCTTCCTGTCAGTATGCAAAGCTGGACCAAAAAGGAAGGAAAGTTGTTGTGCAACCATCTACAATGCGGAGAGTACATCAATCATACTGGTGATCCCCAGGAAATCAACACAAAATTTTGGAATAAGAACTACACTTGTTTGGGGATGAAGGATTTATGGGATTGTGAGAGAGACCGTGTGCATGACACGGCCCTAACATCCAGGAGACAGCCTGAGGATCAGTTGAACATCAAATGTGGTAGGATATTTAAACCCATGGACTTTAAATACATTACATGTCTTATTAAAATAACCCATAGACAAGTTATTATGCACATGAGCAGACCTATCCAGTTATTACCAATTCAACGGATCAATCCATCAATAAAACAAAATTTAATAAAAACACACCTGAATTTCACCTGATACTGATAAAAATAATTCTTCATCCCAAACGGCCATTTTGCTCATTTTTAAGGTGAACCTCCAAAAATCACACTCTCAAGCAAATGCACTGGGAGGGTGATGGTCAATAAAGAGCCTGTGTGTGCGTCTAAGTGGAACCAACAAATGTCACATAACTTATGTGACAGCCTTAAGTGCGGTAAAGCCCTCAACTTTTGGCAAAGCTCGAAGGCTAAAGAAGAAGACGGCTGGTATTTTGACTGCCGTGTAGAAAAGTCATTTCTGTGGCAGTGCAAGTCTTGGAGAGGCAAGTGTAACAACAGCATCTCTGTGGCCTGCCAAAGTGAGTATAAACATATACATTTACATCTAGTGATTGATGTAAATATAACACCATAAATATTGAAGAATGTGAACTTCACTTTATACGCAGATCATCCAAAAGTGGCACACAGTCCTTTGAACATCATCTAGTGACCCTGCCAGTAAATAGTCCAGTAAAAAAGTCCAGTAGTTATTTTGTAATTTACAGTTTTCTGCAAGTATTTGAATTTCCTTTTAAATCTACAAACATTCTATAATGCAAAGAATATTCTGTAAAACATTCATCTTTTTATTGCTATTATTATTAGTCTGCATGCATAAATGTTTTATGTGGCTTAGTAAATATCACAAAAATAAACAATTATATTTACTAAATAAAATGTTTACATGAAATGAAATCTTAAAATAACTGAGACAAATCCAACAGTACATTTCTGTAAAATTTGAAATTATTTATAAGTTAATGTAATTAAAAAATATTTATTTAACAAATATATACTTGTCATCTACAACAATATTTGGGTAAATTTTAATAGAAATATTTGAGTAAATGAGTTTAACTTTTTTACTAAGATATATACAAAATTTAAACAGTATAATAACTTAATGTCAAAGCTTTTAATTGTATTTATTTTTTTGTGTAAATGGTTTCAAGTGAAAAGATTTTTGAGCCGTGGACCTGCCTTTTAAAACTAAAGGTTTTAAAATCTTATTCTGAGAAAAAAGAATTAATGTTTAATATTACCTAATAATTACACTATGATTTCAATCTTTGACCTGGTCTTACTCAGTCAACATAAAAAAAATTATAATGTTAAATTCTCACGACTTTTCATTACATCTTGATGAATGATTTTCTAAATTAAAAGAAAATACCAAACAATGACTTAAGATAGGTTAACAGACCGGGTCACAAATTCTAATTAAGGTGGATAAGCCTCTTAACTTTTTCTCCATCACTTTGTTTTACACAGATGCAGTTCAGTTGGGAACCACGAAGAAATGTGGTGGGTTCCTTGGCGTGAATATTCGAGATCAGTGGGAATATGTCTGTGAGAACATAAGTAAACCTGATGTTGAGAAGGTTTGTGAAAAACTTGACTGTGAGAAAGCTCAGACACTGAATGAAAAACAGTTCAATGAGAAGATGGCTGATAACATACAGCTGAGGATCAACTGTCCAGTGATGCATTTAGACTTTTCTCAGTGTGTGGAGGTTCTCCCACAAGATCAGAAGGAAAAATGTAGACGTAGACGGGCTGAAATTACCTGTAAAGGTAAATGTTAAACCCTGCTTTTTTGTTTATTATTCTTTAAAGCTGAATAACTGGAACTCTGGTTGGTTTTAGAATAAATGCTTTTATTAACATTTTGCTTTAGGGTTAAAACTTTTTCTCTTTTAAATGACAGGTTATGTAGAAAACACTCCAGTAAATGTTGGAGTGATAGTTGGTGTCTTGCTGGGCATTGTGGGATTGCTAGGTGTATTTTCTCAGAGAAAGCGTCTACTTTCAGCCTGTATGTATATAAACATCTTATGCTGAAACACATCAAAACTTAATTTTGGATGATTACATGATCATCTTAGTCTGCTGGGGGAAACGGTTTCCCAATGAACTAGAAACAATGATGTTACCTTGACATACACAGATCATTCAATCCTTCTTTAAAATTGTCATTTCATATCATTTCTTTTTAGTAAGTCGGTACTCAAAAAAGGATGTCAAAGATGTTAGTTTGAATGAAAATGAGATGGAAAACCTGGAAACAGATGATAGAGGTCTGCTAATCTTATAAGTATATTATCTTCATTATTAATTCTTTAAGATGATTGTTAATGACTTTCCTAATAGAAGTGCATCTCATCTTTGATTTTGTAAATGAAATGTATGCATTACATGCATCCTAAGTATAATGTTCCATGAATGAAAGAGATTTTACCGTTTTCCAGCTTCTGAGGAAAATATGTCATTGTTTGAAAAGGAGGATTTTGAGAAGGTAGATGCTGCCATAACCAACAGAAAAGGTATGATGCAATGGCCAGTGTTCATTTTTCATTCTATTATTTGCTCTTTATATCATCTGTATATCACCTGTGACCAGGACATGATGAGGCTGATGATGAAAGTACAAGTTCATCTGGGACAGAATATGATGACATTGAGGAACAAGTCCATGATGTCTCTTATCCCGAAACAACAGCTGACGATCACAACAGAATCCCGCTCCTTCCCAAGAGACCTGAGAACTTGCTTGGTACAGCATTTAATTTCACATTCATTGTGTGTGTGTGTGTGTGTGTGTGTGTGTGTGTGTGTGTGTGTGTGTGTGTGTGTGTGTGTGTGTGCTCGTGCGCGCGCGTGTGTGCACATGTCTGAAACCTATTTACATATGTTTTAGCAGATGAGGTCACCTATGAAGTGGAGATAGAAGGAAAGGAGGACTACGATGATGCGATGCCCATAGAGTCTCTTGCCAATGAGAATGAGATTCACCTGTTAGAACCATCAGCCCAAAGATTTGCGAACACAGATGATGAAACAAATGCAGTTACTGAGATAGTGGAGGCAGATGTTCATGCAGAGTAATAAAAGAGCCACGTGACTTCCACATAAACTATCTTCTAAAAATCTAATCAGTAATGCAATAGAAGACCCATTTTTAGTTCCACAAAGAATCATGTCTTTTCTCCCTTTTAAACATCTGATTATTCAAAGGACCTTTTGTGAGACAGAAAGGTTCTTTGAATGTTAATGGTTCTTTATAAAACTATTAAGACGGAAAAGGTTATTTTACGGCATCTTGTAGCACCTTTATTTGAGATTGAAGTTCCTTTAGAAAAATCTATTTGTTGTATTATAGAAAACCTGTAAAACATTGAACTGAGGGTAATAAGTCATCATTATAGATTGTGTAAAAGTGCACAAAGTATATTGTTAGTATAAAAGGTATGCAGAGGGGCATTGATGAAATATATCCAACCATATGTCTGTCATTCATAAAGCTTGATGTTTTCCCTGCACACATTTATCAGATATAAAGCAGTTGATGTTAAAACCCCTTATATATGGAAATCAATTTAATAAGACTGACATTCTTTGCCTGAATTTTTTTATTTTGAGTTTTACTAAATTCTTCAGTACATTATCTGTTAGTTCATTCATTCATCCTCTATTTCTGTCCTTCTTTTACAGTCAGAAAAATACTTTGTATCTCAGCTTTTTATATAAGCGTGCAAATACGCATTTCGTCTTGCTTTTCATAGAGCTGCTTAATTGAGTGCCTACTTTACATTTATTATTAATGCTTGTAACAAAATCAAATAATTTGCTCCGTCAAACTGTGTTTTTTGGATCGTAATTCGAATGAAATTTGAATGAAACTGCTTTAAAATGGAATTGATTTTAACATTAGAAATAAATTGTTTTGACTCTGTTTTTTATTATCATGACATATTTTAAATTTTGTGATGAAATAGGTGTGTGGGGACCTGCTCTGGTGCTGTGTGTTAAACTGTATCATTTCGACACTATAGTTTGATACACAGCACATGAGTTTGCTCTCTGTATTTCATCAACAATGTGTATTTCATGTGTCACTCCTCGGACCCACGTTTACAGTTCACATGAACCGACAGCTGGGTTTCACTATGTGTTTGGTTGTGTTTTCTGGAGCCATCGAAGCTCATGTGTCATCTTTTATCCAGAGGGACTCATTTATAAGTGGTATGTGTAAACAGAACATTTCTTTTGAAGAGCGAGCTGATGTGTTGAATCTCAAAATAGGACAGGGAACATACAAAAATTCAAAGAGGATTATCCTGGAGTAATAACGTTCCCTCTCTTCCATGAAGAGATTTTTAAAGCTTGCTAAAGTAAACCTGTGCTGATTTCCACAAAATCCTTTGAAACCCGTAAACAGGTTTGTACATATTAACTGTCTGTCACACTGCACCTTTTATCTAAAGATATTGTGAAAGTTCTCATCAGAAATGAAAATGTTTCAAATGTAATTTTAAACCTTTTATTTTGACTTTCTATATCTTGCAAAACTCAAAGGAAGATATTTTGAAGAGTGTTGGCACTGGAAACTGCAATTTACTTGCATCGGTCTAACATATGGGGGTCAACATTCTTCATAATATCTTCTTTGTGTTCTTGAGCGACATACAGGTTTAAAATGACAAAGTAAAGTAAGTGACATATTTTACATTTGGTAAACTATGAACAATCACTTTAAAATCTGGTGTCACCGTGTTCTTTCATGGTTTTTGAAAGACCTTTTAATGAGATCTTAAACATTTTCTCAACATGCAGTAGTCTATAAACCTAACAACCCATAAACAACCTTTAAGCGTAATATCGTTGATGTGTGACCCTCGTGAAATGCTCCGGCCTTATCAACATATCATCTCATGTGATACTTTGCTCATAGTTTCCACGCACCTGCGCTGTGGTGAGTGCAGAAAATATCTTTCATCACAAACATGCCTATGGATTGGTATTATAAGATCCTGCTGGCTGTGAGATCGGACGACAGATGAAATTTTCCATAACACCAGAAAGATTTATTGCATTGCTCTGCATGAGATACTGATAGTAAAATGGGACAGGACATCTCGGTGGCCTCCGTGTGGGCTGGTGTCACATGGAAACTGTCCCTTGAAGTCTCTTGAGATGTTTATACGGTAGTGTAACCAATCCATGTTGATTTTTGTACAGTCAACAGTATAACACACGGGACAAAACTGTGAACATATTAAATCCTAAACTAACTTCACTATTAAAGAAGTGGTAAGCACAACCAAGAAATGTTTTAATGTTTGCTTTTTTTAATAAAAAGCATCTAGACAATGAATATCAACCAGAGAGGTTTGAATATATGCATCTCTTGACATTGAGGTCAATTTCATACTTAAAGATTAAATAATACAGATACCTGAAACCACATTTTTACTGCAACACATAAAAATACATTTTCTTTAATAAGAAAGACATCATAGGTGGAATTTATGTTAAATATATAGTATCCATGTTTATGACCTTTTGCAGTACAAGTGAATAAGCAATTCGTATACCTGCAACTTATATTTATGAGCTATAAACGTAAGCTGTGAAAATGCATTTTGGCACACTTAACTGCAATCACTGCGCTGGAAGTTCTATGGGAATCAAAGGCATGACCTGGGTGAATATAATCTAATAATGATCCACCTGTGCTCACCTGTTTTATAGAAGTGAGTGGCATTTATTGGCCATTTAGAAGCTGATATGGATGCAGTAGTACAGTCAGAGAGTGCTGTGAATGTGTAATGACTTCATTTGCACAGCAGCAGGTGTCAGATCGTGTCTGAGTTCCAGGAAGAGACATATTATCGCCATGTTTACTAGCGACACAAACATTGTATTCATTTGTCTGTCTGCAATGCTGCCAAAACGCATTCGGACACTTAAGGCACAGTTAAAAATGTCAAATTAAAAATAAAATGTCAAATTAAAAATAAAATTATAAAATTTTGTGTTTGTCAACAACCCAGATCAAATCTTTTTCTTACATTTTTTTAACGATCCATGATACATAAGTTACATGGCATTTATGACTTCTTTTTAAAAATCTGCTTAAAACTTTTGATTGTTGTTTTTACTGTAAGGGGCTGTCAAAAGGATTGATCTCATCCAGGATAAAAGTTTGTAATATATTTGTGTACTGTGCATATTAACTTCCTATTCATGAACACGAACACTTGCACGTACATTTATACATTAAGAATATGTATACATGTGTTTTTCAATAAAATGAATGTGAACACAAATTTTCATTCTGGATGCGAACAATCGCGATTTCTTCTTTTGACAACCCTTCTTTAAAGTGAAACTTAGAAAAGTGAAACACTTTAATGACAACTATAGGGATGCACATAATTATAAAACATGTAATTTATTGTCTTTCCTTAAGTTATAAGTCATGAATTATAAAACCTTAAGCTGTTCCAAATCCATTTTTTATTCCGTTCAACATATTAAATAGAAAATGTTAACAGCTGACATTTCTTGAATATGAAGAAATTTAGAAAAAAATTAGTTTTATTATTTTTATTTTTGGTTGGACTATCCTTTTAAACGTACAAGCAAGTATGTTCTGATCTCTCATTGCATAGATGCTTTGTGGGATTTATTAATGAAGTTCTTTGATGATAGGTGTATGGGTCCTAGAGGGATGAAGGTAACATAATCTTACTAAGTGTAACTCTCTAAATATGCAGAGTAGCAAAGGGAGCTGCTGTGCTTCAAATCACCCTCTGACCTCCAGAATGAACACGCCCCACCGGGACTGTCTCTCTGGAGCAGAACCTGAACTAACACCATGCAGCTCAGGATCCATCACTACCTCACCAACTGTTATAGATGACAGGAGATTATTAAATGTTCAACAGAGAAGGTTGTGCTGCTATTTTCTGTACGTGTGTGAATGATGAATGACTGGGGATGAAGAAAAGGTCATAAATGGCTTAGTTAAGGGGTGTTAACACTACATACACGAATCCTGTTATGTATTGATGATAAAAATATATTTTTCTCAAGTACTTAAAGTCTTTAACCAAAGGCACTTCATTATTCACCACTTTTACTGCTTCTGCAAGGACTCGATGTGCAGGTACCGACCTCCCCGTTTTCCCCGACCCATCCGTTGATGTTCTTTGCCCTGACCCAGTCCATACCCACATAACCTTTGACCTCCCCTATCGAGCACCTTTCTTTGGCCTCCAGCGCTAACATCCTTTTAAACATCTCCATGCACACGGGAGTGAACCTTTTCCATTGAGATGGCACGGAGACCGTCTTGGGCGCCCTGCGCCAGTCGGCGAACTCCTCGTAGAAATCGTCGCTGTCGTCACAGCGCTCCCAAGGAAAGAACCCAGTGAGAATACAGAAAAGCAGAACGCCAAACGCCCATGTGTCTAAACTTGGCTCCACGCTGAGTGGAGGAGCTTTCACCTCCGTCTGGCCGTCCTCCAGAACCATGGCACACAGCTCCGGGGCCATGTACGGTAGTGTGCCCGATATGTAACGGATGAGGGTTCCGCTTCTCTGGGTGAGGCCGAAATCGGCCAGCTTGACTCGTTGGCAGTGGTTGTCCAGCAGCAGAACGTTTTCTGGTTTGATATCGCGATGCACCAGGCCACGCTGGTGGATGAACTCGAGAGCGCTGGAGATCTGAACCGCACAGCGTTTGACTGCACATTCAGAGATGCCCACCTTAAGAGACATAGACGATAAACGTGATGAGTAAGATAACAAGTCAACAGCACAACATGTTTACTATTTTATTTTGTACATGATGCACACGAAAACAGGATGAGATATAATAAAATATAAGGTTGCAAGTGTTTAATTAACCCTGGTGTTGGATTTCGCTCTTGAACGTCTTGCTTAAGGTTTCACTGGGTTTGCTGAGGTGACAGAGACCTGTTTGCTGACAGAGTAAAGCAGCTGGCCTAGCACATTACACCCTCCAAGATTTTCTAAGTAGACATGTGAACATCACTGAAATATGTCAGATGTACTGTCCGCTTCTTATTCAGTCCAAAGAGCATGTGAACATGCCTGCTGTGTAAACGGAGCATGTAATACAGATCACAACTTCCACCGTGAAATTTAAACACTCTTTCGTGTGTATACTGTTCAAATGTTTATACATACGACTTTTTGATTACATTTTGTTTCGTGAACAACAAAATGTCCTTTTCAAAGCACTTTCAATTTTCTCTGTTGTAGAAGGTAATGTAGTGTGTATTGTACAGTGGCATAAATTAATTAAATGTATGCTTAATACAAATGAAACATGTGGGAATTATTATTGACATTTAATTCCCCACCCGTGGCTGAATGATGGCGAACAGGTCTCGACCCACGACCAGCTCTTGAGCGAACCCATAGTGCTCATTTGACTGAAAGGCGATGCCAAACAGGCCCACGATACATGGATGACAGGACAGCTGCAGTGAGATGCAATATTCCCTAAGGAAACCCTGCAGTTTCGTAGAAGCTTTCGGCAAGACTTTCAGAGCCATTGGTGTCCCTATAAAATCAACAGAAATCTTTCAGTAAGAAGCATTTTAAATACATTATAGGACTGAAGTGATGATATTGTTGTCCGATTTAAATAACATTACACTGATTTGAACCTAGTATTTTTTGCGTTGGACATCATGTTCCTTATCAATGGGGTTAATGTTAAAAAGTATTAAAATAATGATTTTCAAGTAGGCCTTGAGACTTCTTAGAGTCACATAATCTTCATTCAATCTAATGAAACAGTTTTTTTGCAGCAATGGCAGATTGGGAAGCCTCTTAATAGTCACAGGCAGTGTAATTATGAATTATGAATCGAGAAGTGCCGGATTAGTTTTGTTTTTATTTGAGTTCATCAAAATATATTTAAATCAAATAAGTATATACAGAGCAGGCCATCATTATTAAATACAAAAACATTTAAACATATTGAATTGCTTGCAATCAACTAACCTAAGTTAATAATGCAGTAGTCACAAAAATCCTTAAATACTTATGGATTTTATTTTTCGATACTTATGTTATATAACATATTATATGCAAATAAATTAATTGGTTGCTTAATTTAACAAATAACAGATATTTCTGTCTAACTCAATGTGTTCTCTCTCTCTCAAAAGCTCTGGGCCTACTGTTTTAGAAAAAGTATGGTACTTAAGCAGATAATATAAGGTTCTCTTAAAAGAAAGTTTATTAAATAAATATATATTGTGAAGACGTCTTTTGCTCCTTATATTTTTTGAGTGACTTTACCTTTACACCTGTGCGTGACCAGCAGCACGCGCCCATACTTGCCCCGGCCGATCTCTTTAATGATGTTGAAATGTTCTTTAATTTCCAGTTTGCATAAGCTTTGAGATGTTAACTCTATCATCTCCTCTATAAGACTGCTGCCCTCCTCCACTGATCCCAGTTCAATCATCTCACTTTACTGGAAAACCAAAAAATCTGTTTACACACAACTGATAGAGGTAAAAGCATAAATATATTAATTTGGCATTATTTTATATGTGCAGTGGACATAATTTTCCTGTTTTTATTCAGTTGATTTATTTTTATTCAAGTTAACTAAAACAAGATAACTGAAATCAATGTTAATTTCAGTCATATTATAGCAGATGTATTTTTATTTTATTTACATCAATTACACAATCAGTGCCAAACTTTTTCCTTTTAAAGTGATGGTTCACACAAAAATCTTTGGATGAATGCTTGTGACCAAACAGTTATTGGCCTACATTGACTACTCGATTTACAAGGAAAAATTTAGTATTGTTAAGTATTCAAAACTATCCCAGAACATTTTGTTGTCCTACATTCTTCAAAATATCTTATTTTACACTATGGTCGTCAAAGGGGTCCAACGGCTGTTTGGTAATACTCATTCTTCCAAATCTTTCTGTGTTCATCAGAACAGAGATATGTAAACATATGTGGAAAAACTCCACATTTCCAGTTATTGTTAATCTATCCTTTTAAACACACTACAATCATTAACTTTTTTCCTGTATGTGTATCTGTTAGCCACAGGGAATGTTTGTGTGTTCCATCTTAAATCATTTACAATGTTTCTGTCATCGCTGTACAATCAGCACATACCCTCTCATCTCCTAAACACATACTACATGCATTCCAGATCATTCTAAACCTGCTGTGCTTCTGTATTCTGATACTGTGTGCATGTGAAGCATGTTTACATGCCATGCATGTTAAGCCGTACAGAATTAAAAACATACTAAAATTGTTTTTGCATACTTGTGTCATGAATTGCTCAACCTCTAGAGGTTCCAAATCTATAAACACTTCTTTTTTTTAAGGTGAACGAAGAGAAAGACATTTTAATGAAAGCTTATAACAGTAAAAGTTCTTGGACTCCATTGACTACAATAGAAGAAGTTATGACAATGGCAGAAAATATGACCCCAAATGGTTTTACTGTGCTAAAATATCAAAATTTTTGTGTTGCATACCTAATGGATGAGAATGGGCTCCAAGAACTATTTGGCTATACGAATTCTTTCAAATATAATTGTAAGCAAATTATATTTCCAAACAAAATATCTACAGTTTTGAAGAGCACTCAAAAGTAAGTAAACACTGAGAGTATTGTTATATTTTAATTTAATTAAATATTAATTAAATATTTTAAAGTACTATATTTTTACATCTTAACTTTTTAAGATGTGTCAGTGCATTTCCATATTATAAAAAGTCCAGGAAAATTCAAAACAATAAAATCTATATAGTGTCACAGTTGATTTTTTGTTTATGCTTTTTTTGTTTATACCATTCAAACATTAATTTCTGTACAAACCTCACAGCATGAGCCTTACAAACAATTCAAGAACCAGTAAAACAGAAAACATTTTGCATCTAAAACTGTACATCACCTCCAGATGCATGCAGAAACATTGCATGATTGAACTTTATGAATGATGATTATTAGTCTCTCACTCTATCTTTTCTTCTCTCACCTCTCTGCAGGGGTGCAGGACACGTCGACAAACACTGAAAGCACCAGTGCTGCAGCTGAAACCGATGCAGAGTGAGTATAACCTCCTATCCTGTCTGGACCAGAGTACTCCTGTGATGCTTTATATGGATAGACGCGCACACTCTCGGAAAGTCACTCTTTTGTGGGATTGACTCCACCCGCAGGGGTACAGGACATCTAAACACATGCACTAATGCTCATTCATGTTCTCGTGCATATAAAACATCAAATGTTTATGCATGCACATTTCTGCAACAATGTTTTTTATGAAGAGTAATAAATAAACAGATCGGTAGTATGAGGCGTAAGGTCAAGTATGAGGTTGTACGCAAATACACTCTCTCTCCCTGTCCAAGTACAGTTTATCAACTCTATCGAATCGCATACATGCACGGCACCATCAGATTCTATTCTTATCTTCATTCAGCAGTGCTTAAATGAAAGAGACTTGGCATTATTTGAGAGTGCAGGCCAGGTAAAGGTTATTTTAGCAAATGCATTAAAGAAATTTCAAAATGTAGAAGTAGGAGGCCATAGTAAAATGTGATTGCACATGACACACAACCTTCTTTCCAAATCTGTTATTGCAGAACCACGAACACATCGTTCCTTGCTCAATCGGTTGTAATAGCAGCATGTCACTGTGGTTATGATCTCTTAGACATAGGGACATCATTACGGGCGCCGGGGTCTTCCTGACATTTCCCGGGAATTCTTCCGGAATGGAATTACAGTTCGGTGCAGACAGACAGTCAGTCAACGGCTGCCATTACATCCGATCACAATTTCCAAAATATGCAACACACTGATTATCTAAGATCTCCACTGATGGAAGATGCGATTTGCAAATTAAGAAGAAAAGCAAATCCGGTGCATGCATGAATAGAGCGGTTACAATAAGCTAATCTTACTTTAGAACCAAAGGAATGCTGATATGGAGTTAAAATCTGGAACTGGATTGAAAAGGTCATTTCGTTTCTCGCTGGTGTTCACGGTGCGAGTGTCATACTGGGTTCTTTCCACCTGCTGTCATAAAATAGATTAACTTTAATAACATTACGTATCGATTTCTGCACGGTGCCTCTGTGTTGTGTGTGACCCATGCGGTATGTGCACACAGATTTATATTGTAAGTTATACTGCCATGGTTCTTAAAGAGATTTGCTTTAGCAGATCGTCAGATGTTGTTAAGTTGTGTAGATGTGAATTGACTTAACTCAATTCAATGAATGTCATTGCTTTTGTGCCATGTGGTTTAGCTTAGAAATGTGCAAAAGTAATAGTTAAGCCAAAAGGAAAAAGAAACGTTTTCTTCCTTTTGTGATTTCAAATGTATATGACTTTCTTTCTTTTGCAAAACACCAAATAAGAAGATATTTTTTATCAGAAAGCTGGTAGGCAAACAGCACGGGCATCCATGCACTTCTGTTGAAAGGACACAAAACCAAGGAAAGTAAAGGGGGGCCAATTCTTCCTAATATTTCATACAGGTTGGAAATGATCAAAACCTTTTAATAGCAAAAGTTAAGGTTTTAAAGATTTGATTGTTTGGCTTTTATTTACTGTTTTCAATACATATATCCGTCAATCAAACAAATAGCATAAATTTGTTCATAGCTGTTGCAAACTTATAAGAAAGAATTTAGAGCTCTCAGGTCCGATTTGACAAGAAATGTCACTTTTGCAGTTTTTGATGATACGAAATTTAATGATATGCACAATAATATGCAAAGTGAGTTTTAGAGTCATCTTAAGTCTTAGAAATATGTTGGTGGCTATTTGTAAATGAGAACTAAAGTATATGGTTACCAACATTCTTCGAAATATTTAGAATGACACAAGGGTGATTAAAGGAAAAAATATGTCCTTTTACATCATATATTTTATATTTTATCTATATGAAGTATATCATTACAGTTTTTAATCCAAAACACAAAAGCCCCATTGCAATGCACAAACAGCACAATGTATAATATTAATGCAAGGTCAAATTGAAAGTGTGAATCTTTTGTTGTAACTTTTGTTTTTGACGTTACTTTTGTCCCATACTCCTTACATCACTGAGTGGGTTAGAACAAGAAAAGCAAAGGGTTTATTTTAGAAGGGATGCGTTCTGGGCCGGAATTGATGGAGAAGGTGCAGACAGACTTATGAGGTATGGTTTTAGTTCCACATTCTGGCAGGCCCTCTGCGTGTGTGCATGAAGGCGAGTTTCTGTCTGTCCGTCTGTTCTCTGCTGTGATGAATTGCAGGGCAGCAGGTCTTTGTAGAGCACACTTTTAGAAGCGGTGGCTTCAATAGGTGCTATTCTTACAGGCTAATTACTGTCTCTGGCAAGCGTTCTCTCATACAATCTTACACTGGATTTGGGTTGGACTGTGTGGATTGCATGGAAGATGGATGAATGTCTCTAATGAGCTAGGAGGTTTTCAATACCATCAACACTTTCATAAGCAGTGTACATATGTGCCAAGGGGCTTTTACTCGTGAATGTTTGATGTAGTTCTTGTGTGATAATTGTATGTCTAACAGCTACGATTCTGACAAAATCTTACCAGAAAACATTTCTGATTTAGATGGTTTTAATAGCAACAAAGAAAACGAGCATTATTTGCCCTAACCTTGTAAATTGTATCATGTATCAATTTAAATTTCGGCTTCCAATAAATATGAAAATATAATTCTCTGAAGACTTCTTAAGACAATTATGAAGCCTCATTCAGTTTTGCAAGAGTCTTTTCATTAGTTTAATTATTTATTTATTACAATGGATGTATTCTTATAATAACATTATCATATTATAAATTATAATATATAATGTATTATTGTACACTAATGTATTATAAACATTAATTATTCAAAATAGATTTGTAATTATGTTTAACAACATTGGGAAAAAGTAAGCATAATTAAGATATTTTGAAGAATGTTGATAAAAGCAAGTTGTTAGTCCCATTGACTTGTATTTTATGAACGACAAACAATGCAAGTCAATTTGGACCAACATTTTTCCCAAGCATTCTGTTTTGCAATAGAAAGAAACTCATACACGTTTGATACGTGTAAGCTCTTTAAAGTGCCTCAACCGAAGCACCTTCTGACCAGTCAAAATCTCAGTACCTTTACAGGCTTTTTTACAAAGACAGGAGCCAATAAATATCCCAGCCTAACAGAAATCTTGAACAAAGCTTATGGCTTTTGCAACACATTGCATTACATACTTTTCTATTTTAATATAAATCGAATTCTTTGTCATATTGAATGAAAACTGTTACAGGCGGAATAAACCTTTGAAAAAGATTTTACAAACCTGATTCCAAAAAAGTTTGGCACGCTGTACTAATTGTGAATAAAAATGGAAGGCAATAATTTACAAATCTCATAAACTTATATTTTTTTCACAATAGAATAAAGATAACATATCAAATGTTAAAAGTGAGACATTTTGAAATATCATGTTAAATTATGGCTCATTTTTATTTCATAAGAGCTACACATTCCAAAACAGTTGGGACAGGTGGCAATAAGAAAAGTCAAATGATAAGGAACATTAAAAGTCAACATATAAGGAACAGCTTTAGAACCAATTTGCAACTTATTGGGTCAACTGGCAACATGATTGGGTAAAAATAGCCTCTCATGTCTAAACATGATCCAGAAGCGTTTCTCTGGGCCAAGGCTCTTTTAAAATGGAATGAGTCAAAGTGGAAAATTGTTCTGTGGTCACGGCAATCAAAATTTAAAGAATTTAAATTCTTTTTGGAGAACTGGGATGCCAAGTCGTCGGGATTTAAGAGTACAGGGAATACCCAAGTTGTTATCAGCGCTCAGTTCAGAAGCCTGCATATCTGATGGCATGGGGTTGCATGAATGCGGGTAGCATGAAGAACGCCTATGTAGTAGAACTACTATGTAGAATTTTTTAACCCATAGAAAACATTTGGCGCATCATAAAGAGGAAGATGTGACAAAGAAGACCTACAACAGTTGAGCAACTAGAAGCCTGTATTGGACAAGAATGGGTCAACATTCCTATTCCTAGACGTGAGCAACTTGTCTCCTCAGCCTTCAGATGTTTGCCGATTGTTGTAAAAAATCGTGTTTGTACATTAACCAAAGAAGACCTGGCAACTATTGACAACCAGAGATTGATACCAGTTATCTTATAATGTGAGAGAAAAAATCTGAGTGTTTATATTGCTGGAATTGTATTGATTTGTCACTTGCATCATATTTTGAAACTCAGTGAAATATACCCCTACAGTACCTATCGGACCTTTTAATTTTGAAGAGGGTATCTGGTATTTGTAGTAAGCCAACAGTATTCACAGACATATTTTACAACATTGCAATCCCATCTGAAAAATGTCTAGGAGACAGATGTCCTTCTCAGCATTAAGGGTGGAGAATCGCATGGCATGAGTCCCCGCTGCCAAGCCCAATTGAAGAACGCCAGCTATGTAGTAGTAGAGCAGCGGTAGGATTACTCAAAAAAAGGTGAGAAGAATGTTTGAAAGTCTCATATCGTCCTCCCTTTCTAACACTTTAACACAGAGCTACTTGATGGGGCCTCCAGACTTCTCCTCCTAGTCGGCAGCGAGCAAGATACCAAGTGTTTAGTCAACAAAGTGCATGGTAGCAGAGTGTTGTCTTACAGAGAATGTGAGAGAGCTGTTGAACTGGAACTCAGCTATGCTGTGAGAGTACAGACAGCAGCTATCACTTGTGAAGCAGTCAGGGAATGTCTATCCATCTAGTCATCGGAACAAACAAAGAGTCTGCAGCGTGAGCCAAACACTGCACACTAATGTTTCAGTCCGTGTGCCATGCCACGTCTTCTGCCAGCTTCTGTTCATCCAGCTGATTACTGAAACAGTCTAGAAAACAGTCTAGAAAGAAATCTTGTGTTACATAATTAGTTGTGTTTACTTAATTTACATAATTTTTCAAACAAACATGATTTTTGTAGGTGTATGCTTATATTTTAATTTTACATTTCAACACACACATTTATACACTATATGACATACCGCTTTTATTTATTTTTAACAAGAAGACATTAAGTTAACAGCTTAACAGATGTCACATATAAAAATGTAACTGTTATCTAAACAGTAGTTACCCCGAAATACAGACAAAGACAAAAAATGGTGTATATAAAAAGTTCTGAAGCGAATACAATTGTTCTCAAATGCAAAATACTAACGCAATGTAAAACTTAAAGAGCTTAAAGAGGTTGTTCAAATAGTCGATGGTTTTGTGTATTGACAATAGACGGATCAACTGCTTGATACTTGATAAATTAATTTTAAATTAATATTATAATGCATTTACTCTGTCACAATTTTACATCCACATTGGCATGTACACGCCAACATTAAACATTCCTGCCATACAGAAATGTACTTAAATTCACATTCTTTAGGAAAAACGTTTTATTCGTTCTTTTCACCTTCTCTCATCATCATCATCATCATCATCACTTTTTTAATCTGTTAAACCATGAGTCCTCAGCTCTAACTGCAGCGGCATACAAACATTTTCTTATGTTAACAAATATCCAGAGGTGGGTAGTAACTATTTACATTTACTTGAGTACAATTTCAGGGTAAATGGTACTTTTAGAGTATTTATTAAGATACTTAAAAGATATTTTAAAGATTTTAAAGGTACTTGTAGTCTTTCACAAGTACATTTTTAGGGAAAAAACGTTACTATTACTTAGTTACATTAGATGGCATTCCTCCGTTACTGACAAAATTGTAATAAATATTATATATATATAAGAATAATTTGTTTATCATGACTTGACCTCAAGTCTCGTGTGATGTTTAAGAGGCTGCTTAACACCGCCGGCGGCAAGAGCGTCAAGTGCGACCGGAAGTCGTTCATTTTAAATGTGATCCAGCGACGAGGGACCATTCCATTATTTTTGATAAAAAATGCATTTATTCTATATCTAAGGAAACTAAATCTATAAAAAATAAATCTATAAAAAATTATATTGATTGTAATGCATAAAATGAAATGTCTGTTTTAAATGAAAATTGGAATAAATGTTAACATTAATTTTTAATGTGAGCCAGCGAAGAGAGCGTCAAGTGCGACCGGAAGTCGTTCATTTTAAATTTGAACCGGCGACGAGAGCGTCAAGTGCGACCGGAAGTCGTTCATTTTAAATGTGAGCCGGCGACGAGAGCGTCAAGTGCGACCGGAAGTCGTTCATTTTAAATGTGAACCGGCGACAAGAGCGTCAAGAGCGAGCGGTAAGGGTCAATATGATGCCCATTTAACTCTTATTAATGGAAATGTACATCTTATAATGCCATATTTCACACACTGTTGGAATGTTTATTCCTCATATGTGCACTTGTATGACAAATATCTTGTGTACAAACAACAAGTTCATTAGAAACACATTAGAGAACACCAAACTAAATAAACTGAAGTGTATATGTGGGGTTGCACTAACACATCACATGTTAAAATAAATATGATATTTTATTTTCATTTAGTTCTATTTAATAAATGCATGTTCTTATAAACTTAAGAATAAAGTAACACAATATTTTTAAAGAGAATTATTTTAAAATGAGGAGCTGCTTAGCCCAGCACATCCACCCATACCATCACACAATATATACACAATATATACATTATATCTAAAAATAGAAAGATCTTGTCCCAGTGTAAACCAATTAACAGGGCTAATTGGTTGCAATTCATTACCTTATAACTAGATTTCACAAACAGAACCAATATTATCGAACCTATTTTAAAAGCTTTTCCTTAGAGTGAATGGGCCTTTTATTGTACTTGATAAAAGGTTTAATGTGTTTTCTAAGTAGTAATATCACTGTAGTTTTATATCCATTACAACCTTTTAAACTGATGTTTTAAACTGATGAGGGAGTTTTGAAGATCTGTGATGTCACTGCTATTGGATCTATTGGATTTCAATACATGTGTATGACTGAGGATAATGAAGTGTGAACATTCATGTGTGATGACAGCTCGAGCACAAAAGAACAGCTCACATGATGAAAATGTCTGAGAGTAAACCTGCTTTTCTTAGAGATTTGTGTTCATGACATCGTGGGAGACGGGACGACCTGGAGGTCACAACCTTTCCAGCGATGTGTGTGAAGTTAAAGGGACTGTGGTTTACATTTTAAATGATTTCAATCAATAAAACCAATTTATAATAAGACAAATTCAACAGACAAAATTAAACAAATTACATCAAATCTTATGTGCCATATTTGATTTGTGCATGGTTAGAACGTATAAAAACGTGTCGGCTGTAGATTTTATATTCTTGAATCAGTTTCTCGTATAGCAGTAAATTAGATCTTTCTTTGAGCGATCGGAATATGAATAATAGCATTACTTCCACTTCAAGACTGTCTGGGATGTTTCGCTTTATATTTAGTTTGGCAATCTTGGAATTGGGATCATTGTGTTCTCTCTTGTGATGAAGGCTTCTAAAGCAGCATTGGGAACAAGTGAGTTTCTGGAAATAGATTTGGTTTTGAATGAGGTGTTATGTTAATGTAAGAGTTAATGGACTGTTAAAATGAGTTGCGTTAAGTCAAACCCATAATATGTTATAGTTGTTTCTTTATAGAAAATAATGCAATATCTTTTACACTTTTCAAGGCCTTACTGGTACCATTTGTAGCTAAACACTATAATGAGGATATAATAACATTATACTTTTAAGTACTTTTGTGAATATATTGTGAATTACAAAGCCAAAGCAGTTTAACACCCCATCAGAGATAAAACACAACACTGTCCTCTAGTGGGTTGACTGTAGAATTAGATTACAGTCATGTTGTCTCTTGTCATCTCTTGTCAGTTGTGCAGCTGTTGGCCTTGTTCAGATCTTACATGAGCAACTCTTACTTTCTGAGAGAACTAAGAGATGTTGAACATTTTGCGAGAATGTTGGACCTCAGGTCCAGCAATCTGTTCAACTTTTTGCATGAAAGCAGAAATATGAGTAAGCAAGCAAGCCATGTTAAGAAAGCAGTAACAGAGTAGTAACTCCACTCCAAGTTTAACCTGATGTTTTCAGGTTGATATGGCTTTACAAATTAGAGGAAAACGCATTGTGTAATTTCATTTTTGTTTCATATTTACTACATGTCAGATTTATGTTGTGTAACAGGTAAACATGGCTGTTCACTTCAAAAAGTGATGCCTTTCCCCTTGAAATAATGTGAAACTTAAATAAGTAAAAAAAAAACATGTTGAAAATCACAACGTTAAGCATGCTACCATCTATCACATTTTTCCTTTTTTGCACAGCCCTAGTAGGTATATCTTATGTGATATTCAAAAGTGACTCTTATGACTTGAATACGTTAGTAACAAATATTTAGGAAAATCTTTGTTTTTTTATCATTGTCTATTATTCAATCAATATATTAACATATTGTTCAACAAACCATTTTTGGTTCATAGTATGTTTTGTTCGAACACAAGGAATACACATTTGGTTAAATTACAATGCATTTATTCAAACAGAGTTGCAATGTTGAGGAAAACTATTCAAATCATTTTAAGGAGTCAATAATGTGAGATGTGATATTTACAGCGTTGAAAAGTTTGAACTTTTTAAGGGATACAGCAGACCTGGCAGAATTTAAACCTGTACGACTTCTGCTATATACAAAATGAGATATTTTGAAGAATGTTTTTAACCAGCAGTCATTTGCTTGCTTTAGTTTTGTGTTTGTACAACATAAGTGAATGCCCCTTCTGTTTGGTTACTAACATCACAAAATCACAAGAGAGTGAGAAATGATAACACATTTATATAACATAATAATAATTATATTATTATATTAATAATTTTTGGTTGAACTATCACTTTAAGTGTACTTAAGTTTATATTCTTTGATAGAATAATATTGATCCCCTAATCAGTACTGTGTGATGATGTGATCTGCTTTGATCACATATCATGTGTACACAAGTGTTGTATCTGCTGTGAAGCCAAGTGAAAAAGTTTTGGCCATCTGTTCCTCTTCATTCTCTTCAGTTCCATCACCTGGTGCTAACATTTGAAAACAGGAAGCTTATTGAATAAAACTTGTTGAGAAAATGAAATATGAGAGTTTCGGTTCACCAGAAAGAAGAAGTGTAATGGTGTTTTACTGGAAAAGGCTGCCCACTTTCCACAAATGCTTCACTTCCACAAATTTCACAAACAATAGAAAGTCTCAAAGGGATGAATTTAAACAGAGCTGAGGTCAGAAATGTCAAATGTACTTGTTCCCTCATAAATGATTTATAGCCTCATTACAGCAGCGTTAAATTCTTAGTGTTATTCATCTCAGACCATTCCAGTAAACATATTCTTTTTAATCAAAATCTGTATTTATTCCATATCAAGGGAAACTTACAGTTTATGTATTTATTTATTTCTGGGTATCAATAAAACAATATACTGATCGTAGTGCATAAAATGAAATGTCTGTTTTAAATGAAAATTAGATCTTTCGGCCCACATTTTAACCCTTTTTGACTTTTGCTGAACACAAAAAAACATATTTTGAAGTATGTTGGTCAAAGAAAACTTCAAATTCACTTCCAATGGTTTTCTGTTTTTTTTTACTAACATTCTTCAAAATATCTCCATGGGCAAGTCATACAGATTTAAAATGACAAGTACATGATGAGAATTTTTATTCTTGGTTGAACTATCCCTTTAATTTTTCACAATTTGAAAACACATTTACCTACCAGTTGAATTGAAAACTAAAATTATAATAATAAAGAAATAAATATGAGATATTCAAAAATGTGCAAACACCTGAAACACATAATTACAAATACAGAATGTGCAAATTCAAACAGAGCCTCTTCAAGTTGAACAAACCCATATCTATAGGAGCATATATCTATAGTAACATATCGGTAAAAAAAGAAATCAATATTTTTCAGATTTTTTGCCCAGTCTTTATTTATGTATTGAAATATAATTCTTACAAAATAATATACAAAATTAAGTATTTAGAGATATATAGAGATATATATTCTACATAGAGCATTATCTCTTTTATATCAGGTTTTTCCAGCAGAAGGCGCTGTATGACTGTTTCACATTCCCAGCTGTACTTATTCCCTCAGCCTGTTTAATTGTGGATTTTTTTCATTATTTTATTCCTCACAAGGTCATGGACTTTCAATTTTAGCCTTTGTGTGCATTTCCTTTCCTTTGTGTTTTGTGCTGTTGAAGTTGGGTAGTGTCCACCCTCTGCTGAGAATCATCCATCACTCATAGTCCCTGTTGTTTATGAAGAAAATACAGTAACATCTTACTATTCATACATTCCTGCTTCCACAGAATTTCACATTCCCGTTCCAGAGATCAACCCTATGTTCCGAGAACTGCTGACTTTTTTGCTTCTGTGGAAATTTGGAAATCTGGTTTAGGCCGATTTGATAAAATCTGTAACGCATCCTTGTCAACTTTCTTACAGTGTGTTGCGTTTGGATTGCAGGGCTACATTAGTCTCCCGTGTGTGCTGATGGAATTGGGGTTTTGTCCTGTAGGCCGTGATGCTTTCGTGATACCAGACTGGAGGAAATGGTTCCCATGGTAACAGTGGAGTCTGGCCGCCAGCCATAACCTGCACTGTTGAATAGATGTGTTGAATCAAAGCTAAATATACACACACAGCACTCTTTATATAATACAAGACATAAACACAACCATCATCGCTCTGCCCTTTCTTTTATTTCCTCTGCTTTCACAAGGACGAGTTACTAAAATCTGAGTCAACAGCGTCAATGCTTGATGTTCAGAAATAGTATCATAATAGCAGCATGTAGGTGGGTTATTTATAGCTTTTAATAAGTATTGTAATCTCCATCCCATTTTAGCAGGCAGTGAGTATTTGAAGACTGGGTTTGCTGTACATTTCCAAATGTGACATTTGGTTCCTGGTTTGTTATTATTATTATCATCTGGGTCATGTTTTTATTTACTTTGGCTAGTTTTTGTTTGTGGTTCCTGAGGTTAAAAGCAGGTTATGCAACCTGACCGAGTTGGCATTTGCTTAATTTCACTTTCTACCAAGTGTAGGTAATATGTGCCAAAATACAGGAAACCTTATGTCTGATGTCAGAAGCGAAAGATGCGTGCGGGTTTTCTCCAAACAGATCATTCTGCATTATCACCCTCAGTTTAAGATGTTAAAGATGGCAGTATTTGAGAATCAGCTGCAATGGTAACAGTTGTTGGACAGGTGGCACCCTCGAGAGAATGAACTCTGTGTCGTCTTGGCAAGTCAATAGAATGCAGGTCATGTGAATCTGGCTCCAAATCAAAGAGCTCTGAATTTCTTATTCAGCGTGTAGCCGCAGAGGAGAGTTTTTATGGTTCTGCACTGATCAAAACGATGGTGAGAAGCAAGTGAGGTCTTTAATCCTCTCATCGTTTTGAGTTTGTAACATTTCCACATTACCATATGGCTCTTATTTCCACATTTTACTATCGGATGGATCTAAGGTGTCCGTTTCGTTC
This sequence comes from Triplophysa yarkandensis, assembly GCA_033220385.1. Lineage (NCBI taxonomy): Eukaryota > Metazoa > Chordata > Actinopteri > Cypriniformes > Nemacheilidae > Triplophysa > Triplophysa yarkandensis. The sequence continues at coordinate 5,287,785 of CM065656.1, read as the reverse complement.
CCCTACTCAATTGTTAAGCTTCATAAGGAAGGTCAAATCTTTTTTACGTGTTAAAGGTACATGTCTATGCTTTGTTAACTTTTTAGAATTGTAAATTTTTGATGACAAATTACACACTGCTTTTTGAAATATTTAATGTTTTTGAAATATTATTATTGGTCAGTTGTGCCGTGACCAGAATTTATTTGCAAAACAGAAAACTCATTTTATTTACTTTTTGGAATAAAATGATAGTTCACACATAGAATAGAAGTCTGTCATGAATGACTTGCTCTCCAGTTGTTTCAAATCTCTAAACATTTCTTTGTTTGGTTGGACACACTGAAAGATATTTGGACAAATTCTTGTAAACAAACAGTTCTTGAACCCATTGGATTCCGTGGTAAGAAGTTCCCCAGAACCGTTTGCTGTCCTACATTCTTCAAAATATTTTGTGTATCTGAAAATAAAATATATCATTCACTTTTTTCCTATGAAAAACTTCAACAGAAGATATTTTGAAAGATTTGTTTACTGGAACACATTCACTTGCATTAGTTTTTGTCCATGTAATGGACTGTTTGGTTAGCAACTTTCTTCAAAATCTACAAACTTGTATGAATTAAAAAAAGAATTTGCAGAAAAATTGCAAAAAATAAAATATCTATTGAAAATGTTGGTTACAATTTGGGTTAAAAGAAAACCATGGGTTCAACATTTTGTGGTAAACTACATTAGTATGTCCATGTATTTACAGAAAAAGGTCATACAGGTTGGAAATTGCAAGAGGGGGACACAATTTTCATTACTTTAAATTGTATTTTATTATTTTTTTTTTTTGAATTTTATCTTTATTCTTATGAAGTTCATTTTAAAGCTTGGGGCATACATTGATATCCTCTAAGCATGTTTTGCGCTTGTCAGTTGCCTGAAAATCTCAGCTTCCAAAGGTTTCGTTTCAAAGCATAAAATCCATCTTTCTCGTTTTTCTTCAGTCAAGCAATGATTCTTCAAGACACATTTTTTCCTAATAGAAAGGCGTCCTAAACATGCACATGCATTCAAGAACACAAAAAGCTACAGGAGGTGTTCCGTAACCTCTTGGTCCCATGAAGGGCCTCTGTGAACCTTTTCTGTGACCCCAATTTCATCCTATGGCCATAGTCTCTCTTGACACCCCCGTCATTTGTAATTGGTTCTGACGGGACTCTGTTTCACAGTGTGTGTGAGCACGCTGTCTTCTGGTGGACCATTTCCACAAGGTTCATGGGAAGAAGCTCGCGAAACCCAAACCCCCGCCCCTCTCTCCACCTCTCCCATCTCGATCCATTGGCTGGAATCTGAGTGCTGGAATGCTGCGGGAACCCCAGTGACCCCCTCTGAGTTCACCCTCCCACCGCCCATTAGGAATTCCAGCAGGGCATTGTGGGTGGGATGCAAAGGGTCAGAGCTGAGGAAACCAAGTAGGAAGCTCCACGGGAGATTATCCAATTCATTTACTTTTTATTTAATGTTAGTTTTGGTACAAAAATTTATGATGTTCATTTAAATGAAAAATATTACCTCGCATTCTGTTTATTTTTTATTTTAGTATTTTATTATTATTATGGTTTTGTATAAGGCATTATAGCATCATAGAACTTCACATTTGTCAAGGAAAACATAGTTGGGCTCCAACGACAGCAGATATCTGCAAATCACCCAGCTTAAAAAAACGTTCCCGCCATTTTCCTTCTGGGGCATTGAGTTCAACCAATGCGAAGCATTCCTACGATTGAACGCTTGAGACGTGTTGATGTCTGTGAATGGGCAGAGCAGGCCGTGTGTTTGGGTCTCACACTGTGTCGGTGGGTTGGAGTCTGTGTGTGGGGTGCTGACAATCGGGACCCTCGCTCTTCAGGAGGCTTTTGTGAGGGTCCCCAAAGAAACCAAGTTCACAGAGACACAAAAGCGGGGTAGAAAACCAAAAGCGGTGGGGTGGCGGGGTGCGGCTATCAAAGGATATCGGCGCATTCGATGCATCGCTGCTCACTAATGCGTTGTGATTTGAATAGTGAGGAGGTTAAATGAAATGAAGAGAAAAAGCTGAAATTTCTTAGAAGACGTCAGATTTCTAAGAAGATTTGTTTGAAATGATTGAATAGATTTTTGGATCGTTGTGTTTGGTTTTTTACATATAGTAGTACATTGACAGCTTATATATTTGACCTCTTCAAAATGTTATGCCTATATCATAAGAATAATGGGATATATTTTTAAACTCCTTTATCTTCTCTTTATAGTAGATTAACATGTGTGTCTCTTCTGTTTGGTCGAGGAGGGAGAGATACACGAGCCCTTAATCAAATAAACATCAGAGTTTGATTTCTTCATCTCTGCTTTTCAAGAAACAGACATCCAGGCTGAGAATAGACCCTATTTGCATTGTCTCTTCCGGCTGTGAAGTGTCTTTTATTGAATCTGTTCTCATTAGAGGGCTGAAGCAGAGATTATGCCTCTATAGACAGCACTCAGCTATGGCACTTTATATTATTCTGAGAAATATATAAACCCCACACTGCGTCTTGGATTCCTAATGGCTCCTCTTCCCTGTCTGTGTCTTATTGTTGCTATAAACTGTATTGTCTGGGACTCTAGGTCTTTGTCTTAATAATAACTGATGTGGTGGGCAATGTGATTCATTTTCTTTCTTATTTCATGTTTTATATTTATTTTATGATTTTTGTTGATTAAAAATATTTGACATTCGATTTATTTTATCTTGTAAAGTGGTTAATCATACCGTGATTGGTGACCACATTAGTTTAGGTTATATTATATTATATTAGTTATAAGAAAACTGGTTTCTTGCTTTTATTCATCGTTGTTGAATTTAAAAACTAAATTAACCCCATATTTATGCAATGAAATTATGCAATAATATTTGTTAATGTTTTGCACACAATTTATTTTCGAAATACTCAAAACCTTTGTTTATTATGGAGAAAATGAATGCATATAATATTGCACGTGAAGTGTAATATAATGTACTTTTTAACCTGTTATTCTTCTAAAATTTTCCTAAGGAAACATTTTCTACAATATCTCAACCATGAATGCAATCAAATAAATTTTTTTACAAATGTAATTACAATTTTTATTTAGTTGAAAATTGTGATAAACATTTGAAATATGTGAAAGCCTTCTTTAACATACAAAACTATTTGTGTCAACCATATTGTTCAGGAAATATATTCTTATATTTTCAGAACCTGAGCCAAATTTTTAATCCCAAACCTCATGTCTCTGCCTCCAAGCACTTTGAACCGCCAGCATTGTCTGTCTTCATGTAGCTACAGGGAGCAATGCATCATGGGAGGGTGGATGGTGGCGAGGTTTGTTCTCAGGCTTCATTCTTTCAGAATTCCCGCCAAGTATCACATCCCCCCATACTCTTCAATGCTGTTTCACAGCCAATGCCCTTCAAGACAAACCTGCCGGAGACAGAAAACTGTTGGGAAATATACTGTATGGTCACAAAAATCACACTATCACGATTATGTATAGTTTTCTTGTTTATATTTTGTAAACTACTCAAGTCAATATTGATGTTTAGACTTGGACAATCTTATCCATTTCTATTGTTAAACAACGATACACATAAAAAATTGGTTATTGTTTCAGAAAATATTGTGAATTTGATATTCCTTTACTTGCATGTACATTTAAAGTATATGATATCACCAAAGTATCCTTTATCTAAATTCTCAAATGTCTCCTCCTATGATCTTATCCTTTATGTAGGATCGGGTCTTTTGAAGATCTCTCTTTAAAAGTCTGAGCTGTGTGTTGTGTTACTGGCACAGCCCCCGCCGTAGAAAAGATCAGAGACTGCGAGTGAAAAGAATGAGAAAGAAGAGACAGAGAAAGCTTCTGAGGTCATAGATCATTTAACTGCTCCTATTAACTTGTAACAGTGTGTTTCTGAAGTGCTAAACCATCGATGTAGGGCTTCTGGTTCCTCTCACAATGGGTTAAATGTGCAAGTGGACAATGCCAGGGTCTCGTGGAGGGCAGTAGAAGGGTCGAAGATGAGACAGTGCACCCACTCTTCCATAGAGGTGGGCTTTCCATTCTCTGACTGATTTCACAGCGTTCTTCTTTAAGGACCCCTGTGGCGATACTCGTATGCATCACAGCACAATATCTCCTCTCATTATTTTTCAATTCCACTATTTATCACTTTCTTTCTGGCTAATGAGCTCAATGTTGGTGCTCCAGTAATCCCAGACATGTACATTTTTTTCAATCCCACTAAATTGACTTTAATGAAAGCTATTTATTGCTTCGCTTGCATGGCACATTCTTTAACATAAAACATATTAGTGTTTAATTGGACATACTAAAAAAGGCATTCATTCTGTGTTAGTGGAGCGATTTCAGGGTGAATTGGTGCCATTTTTTATTTGTCTTTTTTATAGTTCTGTGTGAATAAATTTGCATACCTTCTTCCCTCCTTAAATATGACCATGGGGAACACATACCTGGCCCAAAGTTAAAATCCGGTCTGGCTTTGTTTGTTGGTCTGGCTAGTTCTTAATAGTATTACATTTAAAACTTAAAATATTAGAATAATATACTTTAAATACTAGAAACGTATAATTTAAATATTATAATATTGCATTACACAAACTTTTTGTTCAGATACTATTTTGTATTAACAGTTTGTTGAGTCAAATACATTTTGTCGCATTTTAGTTTAGCCAAAAATGGTTCCTCTACTTGCAACACAAAATAAGACTAGACAAGTTGCACGTGTTACTTTGTCATTAATTTGTTTTAACAGGGTTCAACGATAAAGACAAATTCTACTGGCCCAGTCGTGCAAATGACTCTGGCTATTACCTTTCTGATAAAATTCTTACTGGCCCACAAAGGAAATGCTTATCCATGGTCCATCCATAAACTAATTAAAGGATATTTTATCCTTGAATTCAAAATAATTTTTGTACATTTTTACGAAAATGTTTTGAACGTGAAATCAACTCTCAGATTTATTTCTGTGTTATTGTCTTTATAGTGTTATATAGTGTGAGATACAGCCACTAAACAGTTCACAATCGAGCAGATTACACATTTAAACCTCAGCTAAATACTTATTACCTTTATTTATATTTAGTTTTGCCTACACCACTGGAATAAAAAGGACAAGAAAAACACAAAGGACCGATCCTGTGAAAAAAGCAGCAGATTCAATAAGTCCATCGTTAATTACAGTAACAGAGGCAACAGCACTGGACCGATGGCAGCCTTTATTTCAAACCCTGCATTAGAAATAGATAAAAACATAAAAAAGATGTATTGGACAATGTTTAAATATTCGGTTCCATTATGCAGAATATTCTCTATTTGTGTCATGCGGGTTTAGAATGGCATGCATAATTAACATTTTTATTTTTTTGTGTTTTTCTTTTTCAGAAACTTTAAATCTATTTAATTCTTTTGGGGGGGTCATATTTTGTGTGAATTTCATTCAAAGTAACTTTAGCAGTTGTCAGGAATATACTCCATTTATCTGTTTTTTACATTTATCTTATAAATTTTTTTTGTGACTTATAAGCTATCTTCAGTATCTCTCTGTGTGCTTTTTTGGAGAATACACGAATGACTTTTACTTCTTGTCTTACCCAAGCCCATATAGTAATAAATGTATGTGTGATTTCTCCGTAGAAGAGGATCCTGTCTATATTATCTTCATCCCCCAGTCCTTTTGAACCTACAGACTGTGCATATCAGTGATGTTTTCTCGCTTTACTCTCTTTTGTAAGGCCTCTGCATCTGAATAGGTTATTCATTAACCCACGGCATGATTGAAAGGTTGCCGGTCGGTTTGGGATTTCTACGAAATTACCAGCAGGTCAACCCTGTTGTCAGGAACCCCTTACACCGGGGACTTGGGGAAATAGATCTCGTTTCGTGTTTCGTATCTCCGGCGTGCAGAAATGGCCCAATAGGTTAGCGTGATCTAAAACAAGGGGCCAGCGCATGTTATTTCTTTCTTACAATTAGAGAAGGCTTACAGATTATCACAATTGGCTAGTGAGAAATCCTCACATGGGAATATCTCAATCTTAAGGAACATAGCGAATCCTATACAACACACTATCACCATCACGTGTGCGATTGTCTGGTGTGAATAAGCATGTGCAGACAGACTGCAGGGTATCAGACCTCACACACGGGCTGTTCCTGTCCCGTGAGATGTGCTCGGTCATGTGTTTGGAAGGAAAAAGGCCAGCGGTTGTATTTCAAAGGAATCTGAGAAAGGCCACTGGTTTAGAAAAGACCTGAGGGGTATTCATAGCCTCGCCGTCATCAATTACCATGTTCTTCATGCTTAACCTTTGCTAAATAAAGCGTGTGACGTGTGTGCTTGTGCATGTGAGACGATGGGTGAGAAGTCCCCTGTTCTGTACTGTAACAGATTTAATAAACCGTTTTAATAAATTTAATAAAACTAATTCGACTGTTAGTTATGGATTTTGTGAAAAGCATTTCGATACATCATAGCCATGTTGCGACAAACAACTTAAAGATCTAACGCAGCATGACTTAAATCGGTGCATTCCCATAATGCATTGTGTCATGCATTTTTATGCTAATTAGCGTATCGCATTATTAACTTAACAGCTGTGTTCGATTAAAGGCTTTAAGGAAAGCTAATTATATTTGTGTCATAATTTGAAACCACCCCCTTTATAAAGTTTGCTTGTACATGTCAGAGCTCAACAGCATTCCTTTTGATGGTAGATTCCTTTGATAGTAGATATATTTAAAGAAGTTTAACCAGGTCAAAATATAACAAAGTATAAATCTTAAAACATAAGAAAGCTATAAGGACATAACAAAAGTAAACAGTTTTTAAGATGGACCTCTTACAGACCACACTCCTGCAGCGAACAGGAAGCCCATAAATTGTATTAAGATGTGTTGAATTAAATTTAATGTCATATTAAACATTGTTGAATGGGTCCTAAAACTGTGCATTTAAGTTTAAGGAACAGTTTTATAATTGTTACCCAAAATGATATAGGCTTGCCATTGTTTTATCCTGCTGGCTAATGCCGTTTACTTGTTAGTTCACTTGCTTGATATCGTAAATAATCTGCAGGGATTGTGTTATTTTCAGATGTATACCAGAAATTAAATTTGGGCCTCACATAATTTGTTTATGTTGTTTCCCGTAAAACCGCCTATAGCGACCAATTGCAAATACTGTATAGTAGTGTGCAGTGTGATGCAAATTGTAATTTGCTTTGGATAAAAGGGTCTGCCAAATATGCAAATGTTTTATAGCATCTTTATAAATCTAACGCTATAGGTGGACTATTTATACTGTAAATTATATTTAATGTGGTTTAGTAAATATCAAAAAATAAACAGTTATACTTACTTTAATATTTTTAAACAATACATAGTTTTTTATGTGGAAAATTTAAATAATTATTTGAAAATAAAACAGTTACAAATTTGTAGTTTATTTAAGTTTATGTAAAAAATATTAAATAAATGCATATTTGTAATATACCCCTTTTAGTGAATACACGTATTTGTATATTGGATGTGCATTTATATTTTTTGGGTGTAGGAAGATGATGTTTTAAAAAGCTATATGTATTAAAAGTGCTAAATATTTGAAAATCTCATTTCTTTCTTTAGTTTTCATTCTCTCACTGCCTTAAAGTTCTGCACTGATGTGTGGACGCGACATCAGTTTAACCTTTGATCCTCCCAGTGACTTTACCCTCTGGGCTGTTTCTGACGCTTAACACCTGTTCATCTTCCCCGGTTCTTCACCTCTCTCCACCTTTTGGTGTCCGACATACTTCCACCTGCTAAGACCTGTCGTTTGCAACACTACAATGCAGATTTGTTCCCTCACACCTGGCCAGGTCCACCTGCTGACCGCTGACCCTCATGAACTTCTTATATTGACTTTTCAGCTTGGCGACTAACTAGTCATGACAGCTGATAAGTCTATAAAATGTGTTTCAATGAAGTCTCTTTTCTTGTTGTGTGTTCTATCATCAGTCGTGTCATTAATCCTGGTAAGATTTCAGATGATTTGATGGTGCCGAGGCTGGATTTCGGAGCGATGTGATGGCAGGTGTAGTAGCTGGATAGAAATGGACTGGTTAATACATTCATGTTCATTAGAGAGGAGCAAAGAGCTTATTATCACTGACAGAGAAGCTCCTTGTCTTATATCCGCCTGTGGGAAAAGGGAACAGGAGGTAATAATATTATGCTGAAAACGATTTTAAATATGAGCGCCAGGAGAAATTAAAGTGGTCAGTTTTTGCCCCAATTAACTGTAGCCTTATAATAAAAAAGCTGGCAGGATATCACGAGAACTGTACATTAATGTTTTATCACAGGATATATAATTGTAGGACAGCAGTTACATAATGTGAAATAGAAGTTGATGAGTTCAATAACTGAGATTTGTTGTGTGTGGATCTATTTTGTAGTGTGTGGTTTATTGCTGCTGTCTTTCTGAAACTTTGTATTTTTTATATTTTTATTTAGAAATTTCTTATAAAAGCTTGTCAACTTTCTATAAAAGAATGTTCTTTTACAATGCATTAATGTGGTAATTAATGTAAGTATAACTCTCTATTATTAGTATGATTTTTATGTAAAATTCAAAATACATTTAAGTGTTTTTCTGGGTTGCAGATTACTAAAAATAACCCCTAAATAATATTTTAATAAAGAAAATAAAATTATAAACATTTAATACATTTATTAAAGATATTTTATGTATTTATTATTTAATAAATATGATGTAAGATCATAAAAGATGTGTACACTTCTGTGTATATGTTTTTTTATATCTCATATTCATATGGTTTTGTTGACCGAATTGAGACTGCCTACGATTCCTCTTAATTTCCTACAATTCAATATTGTTGATGGTGGTTGTTGTATTAGAAAACTTGAACTAACATTAAACAAAACTATATCATTTGTTCCTCTTGCTTCATTTAAGTTTTAACATTTCTTTTAACATTTTTAAATAACATTAAGTTATGTCTGTTAATATTACATAATGCACAATAACTTGAGTAGTAGTATTTGCCTTAGCTAGCATTAAAGTTAACACATAAACCAATTCTTTCATTTACTCACCCCTTGTCGTTAAAGACCTGTATGACTCTTTTTTTCTGCAGAACGAAGAAGAAGATATTTTAAAGAAGGTTTATGACCTGTGGACACTAAGCCAATGGAAGTAAATGAATGCCAGTTATCATCTTTCTTCCAAGATATCATCTTTGTGTTCTTCAAAAGAAAGCAAGACACAGGTTGGTAGTGACAAGAGCGTGAGTAGATGAGAATACATTTTCATTTTTGAATGATGAGTAACTTAAACGAAGATAAGTAAAGCTGAAAAACAATTCTGTTAGTTCATGTTAGGTAATGCATTTATTAGTGTTACTCTGAAGTCATCATCTTTTCTTAAAAATCATTTAATTCTTGAAAATCAAATCTACTACGGAAAAAATATTAAAGTGAATGGTGCTTTCATTGTAAAGTAGATAATCCTATATAATGTTGTAAGTGATGTACCAAACTCACTAACTCACTTCTTTTCTAACTACTCACTCTATCAAAAAAAAAAAAAAAATCTTTTGTAACTTCGCTCTCTGTGTAACTCGGTAGCATTGTTGTAGCACTTGTTCACCTATTGTTGTATCGGCTATTTACTGCTTCATTGTCTCCTCGACTATTGTAAGTCGCTTTGGATAAAAGCGTCTGCTAAATGACTAAATGTAAATGTAATGTAAATGTGATGCTTCATAAGATGGTTATGCATTTTCAATTGTGTGTTGTTGGTGTGCAAGGTCCTTTCTAAAGGCTGTGATATTTGCATTGGGGTCTCGTGGTGAAGCTGTAATTGTTTTGCCAGCTGTGTGTCGTGATTACAGGAGCAGAGGGTACAGTGAATTCTGCTGAGAGATCAGGTGGGCCACGTTTAATGAGAAACAGTATGGTCATGTGATTCGTAGGGGTGGTCCGTGCTGCACCACAAACAGTCAAATAGGTGTTGAGAGTCACATTGCTATGGAAACTGTAAGGTCTGTGAACGCATTAGCCTTGTGTCATCTTTAATAATCGTTTGCTCTTTTAACATTAGATTGATGTCCCTAAATATTGTGTTGAAATAAATTTCAAGGATACACTTTAGAATTGTTTACATTCCAGGATTTTGATCTAAATTTTTTGCTTATCTGTACAAGGTGACACTGACATTCAGGCCAATGTCATTCTGATAGTTGGAAGCAGTCGTGATGCCAGAATAAATGAAGTCAATGATGTTTTTCTTTGTATTTGGTGTCTCCTTCTAAGGACCCCATGTAAAGTCACAACCCTTAGGACTTTTAGTTTGGGATCTTCTGAAATGAAAGGTTTGTTTAACCAAAAAGAACAATTTTGAAACCATTCTGTCATCTTCAGTATACACTCATGTCACTCTAAATGAAATATTATGTTATGGGTACAGAAATCTCTGATGGCGTATTTGACCAAGTCTGAACTATCGCAAGGATTTCTTCATGCACTTGAAACATTTTGTATAATGTTTTCATTTGTGTTTAAAGTTAAAAGTTTTAATTTGTAGTATAGAAGACGCTTTTGTCCAAAGTGACTTGCAAAGAGAGTATTTAACTTTTAACCTTATAGTAATGTTCACCCTAAAATTTCATTTTTTACTCAATCCCTTGACATTTCAAACCTTTGTGGTTTTCCTTTCTCTGTAGAACACAAAGTAATATATTTTAAAGAAAACTTTGGGTCCCCATTGACTTAGTAGGTTGGTTTTGTGTCCATACAATAGAAGTCTTAGGGGACCAACAGTTTTGGGTTACAAACATTCTTTACAATATCTTTTGTTTTTTTAAGATGAAAGACAGCCATATAGGTTTAACATGACAAGTAAATAATGACACAGTTTGGGGGATTCTTTGTTAATATATTTTATATAATCAGTAAATTATATTAACATAATGGTTTTTATTATAAAATTTTGTTCACTTTGAACTATGATGACTTTATTTCTTCTGTAAAATACAAAAAAGGTATTTTGAAGAATGTTAGTAACAGAACAACAGAGGCATTCGCTTACTTTAATCGTAGGGACATATTGTTAAAGAAATGCAAACAGGTTTGAAATGTCAAGTGGGTGACAAAATGATGAGAGCATTGTCATTTTTGGGGAACTGATCACTTTTACTCTAAATAGTTTAATAATATCAAAAATAAAGTATTTCAGCCTTACCTGAATTCACCTTATTTCATAAATAAAACTGTTATAAAACATTTACCACTTATTCTGAGATGTATTTGCTAAACAAACTGACAAAATGCTAAAATGTTAATGCCCTTCTCAAAATCCTCTCTCATTTGCTTTGGATAAAAGTGCTTAATGAATTTATGTAAATGTCACACAAAACATAAGAGTACACTTGCTCACGTTGAGATTTACCAAGGCAGTTGATCAGTTCTGTTCCTGCGATTCTCTGTTCGGTAGTCAGCTGACCTTACAAAGGAATCACAGGACAGGACATGGTGGCGTTGCACATGATCTTATCAAAGACAGAGGGCTTCACGTGTCCCTCACACCAAATTCCCGATCCAAGCATTCCCGTGGTACATTCCTCAGTCCCAGGCTTGCACCGCGGCCCCCGTGTTCGTCATCACGACGCACGGCCTCCAGCGCAGAGAGACACAACTCATGATCCATCAGAGGAGACACAGGTCTAATGTTGGGCCTACTTCTCTTTGGCCTTATAAGGAGCCTTGCTCTTCTGTTGTTAGCTGTGTTATTCTTAGTCTGTTTCAGAGGGAAATAATGACATCGACTGGAAGGTTTCCATGAATAGAGCTGTTGATATCAAGGATCCGCACTGCCGCGTTGTTACTGAAAATGTGTACTAGTCAGAAATGTTTTTGTCTGGAAAATAAGATAAGCCTGAGTCAAGTGTGTTGTTGTGGGGGAGTAGTAACATGGAATGTTCTTGTGAATATGGTTTATAATGTTTTGAAGCTATACGTGTTCTGAAAATTCAGGTTGTAGAAAGCATTCTTCTGAAGTTCCTTAACCTTGCATATGTACATTATTTTACCAGATAGAAGCACTCCATGAGAATATAAACAGAAATACGAATACACTGAAATGCTCTTTACAGTGATGTCATAGACGTAATTTTGGTTTCACAAAGACTCTTTGTTCTTTAAAGAATCATCTCTTTTTGACCTTTTTGTAATCTTAAGAACATTTGTCACCATAACGAAACTTCTGTGAGAAAACATAACGTTTTTTTGGGTGGTAAAGGTTCTTTGTTGAACCAATTTAGCAAAAAAGTTTGTTCTGGGATAGTTCAACGAAAAAAAATTATGCCTTCATTTACTTATTTGTGTTACTTTAATATATTCAGAAGAATTTTTTTAACAAGACTGTTCTCGGACCCCATTGACCACAATAGAAGGATAATTATTATTTTTTTTAAAACACAAAATTAAATACTTTGAAAAATGTAGGACAACAGAAAGTTCAGATTTTTCCTGCTTTGGTAGTCAAAAATCCCCAAATATGTTTTCCAGTATACAACTAGCGAGTATGTAATTTAATGAGACAATGTTCATATTTAGGTAATCTATCTCTTCAAAGTGTCCTTTCAAAGATTTCTTATGTTCCATTTTTTTATTTTTAAATTATTCTTGAAAAGTAGTCTCTCCGTTCTGGCCTATTTAAGTCTTGGACTTAAGGGGGCGCTGCCATTTACTTCTTTAAGAATGTCAGTAAGCGTGTGTGAGTTGTTGTCTGCCTGTCAATCATTCTGCACTGAGTGTCTTTGTAGGTTGGCTTTCGAATAGATGCTGTGATTGAATATTTCATACTGTAGCTTTTGGATTGTTGTGCATTTTCATTTCATGTTGTGATTTGTCATTTCTTCTGGTTTTCTTGTTATATGCTTTACTTTTGACACCAGCCGTCTCTGTTAAAGAAGCAACATTCTGCCATTTAACATACATTCTAAACACGCGTCTTCTTTATTTGAACTAATATCCATCTATGAGTAAAATAATCTTGTCACATTCTCACCTCTGCTCATCATTCACATCTGCTAAGATGTTGTACACGATCGGTCTCCGAGATGATGTTAGCTGCGGTGATGCTGTTTGCTTTAGACCGGTGAGGATCATGTATAATTGAACGATCCTTTTTTACTGCACCTAATTGCTCTGTCTTGCATGCTTCCCTCTCCCCCTCCCCCTCCAAATGTCACAGCCAGCTGTACCGCTGATATCGCAGGAAATAACGCAGTGATTGACAGCCCGACGTCCACCCTTCTCGCCATGGCAACACCTCCTGTCGCATTTGAATAATGGGGGTTCGATATGTCCAAATTAATGGCCCTAAATGTCACTCAGCGTTTAAGTCTGCAGGAATTCGTCGACCATCGTTGTGTGTTTGTTCACCGGGCCGTATAGTTAGTGGGCCGGGGGTGAGGGAGTTCTTCCCTCCCCCAATACGCATCTTTCCTGGCAGCTGTCATTAAGGCAAGGTGTAAGGTCTCCCTCTAAGGCGAAGCACGCTGAGTAAGGGCGTAACGCGCTGTAACATTAGCCCGTCCTCACGGCGAACAGCTGTCGATACTCAGGTTGCCCTACACGCAGAAGAGCATAACTGCACACCACTGGATGAGGTCTTCATGAGAGCAGGGCTATATTTTTGGGCAAATGTTGCACATGATGATTTGGTGTGAATGTAGCTTAGAGGTATTGTGAAAGTATGGCTGTCTCCTTACAGCAGATGTGTCAGCCGGAGGGCTGGTTTTCACTGTTTTCACAGCATGCAAGGAGGGGAGACCCGCCGCATGTTTCCTGATCATGCGGGGAAGCCCACCCTCCCCCGCTCGTGCCACTGCAGCAGGCCCCACCCACTTTGCGTCCAATGGCAAAGCGAGTTTGAAGCGTAGACCTTGGATGGCTGCAGTATTTAGGGGTGTGCAAGTGCCTGTTTGGTAAGGATTGGGGGTGTAGGGGTGGGGGTGTTCATTTGTGTATATACATATACAGACATACATATGGAAATAAATCACATCGTATGATTATAAATGAGAGGCATATGGAAATATTTCACAAATTTTATTTCTACAAATAAGATACATGTAGATTTTAAATATCCTATGTATGTTTTCCACCCTGTATATAGCATATTCAGGTATATATCCAAATATATACATGTATGTTTACACTATCAAATTGTATGTCTGTAAATAAGAAGCATATTGATGTAAAATTTCCCTTGTGTAACATATGTTGTAAATATATATGTCTAATGTAAAATTTCCCACATGCAATATACTGTATATATTCGAATCCTATAACGCACACACACGCACGCTTAATAACCTTGATGGCTTGGATGAGCCAGTGAGACCTATATACCCCACATATGGGGTAGAAAACGCCAAATGCACATTTGCATTCATTTGATTAATATTAATTGGAGTCCCTGATAGTCTTATGTTGCATGATCTTTTGTCTTGTTTTTTCTTGTTTATTTTAAAGACATAAATCAACTTCCCCTATATATATTAAACCCTATACATATACATACACACACACACACACACACACACACACACACACACACACACACACACACATATATATAATATGTGTGTGTGTGTGTGTGTGTGTGTGTGTGTGTGTGTGTGTGTGTGTGTGTGTGTGTGTGTGTGTGTGTGTGTGTGTGTGTGTGTGTGTGTGTGTGTGTGTGTGTGTGTGTGTGTGTGTGTGTGTATATATATATATATGGGGGAAGTCATGGCCTAGTGGTTAGAGAGTTTGACTCCTAGGGTTGTGGGTTCCAGTCTTGGGCCGGCAATACCATGACTTAGGTGCCCTTGAGCAAGTCACCGAACCTCTAACTGCTCCCTGGGCGCTGCAGCATAAATTTCTGCCCACTCCTGTTGGTGTGTGTTCACGGTTTGTGTTTGTTTACTGCTGTGGTTGTGCACTTTTGATTGGTTAAAAGCAGAGGACGAATGGGACATGTGGGTCACCATACTTTGCTTTATGTCACGTCACTAACTTTCTATGACATCACAATATATATATCTATCAATCTATATATATAGATTGATGCATATGTAAAAAGATGAATATGAAAATATACCACATCGTAAATAAATAAATAAGAAACATAAAGTAAATAATCCTTCATAAAACACATACTAAAAACATATTTATGTTATGATATATTAAGAAGTATATGGAAATGTTTTTCATAGGTATACACTGTATATGCATATTTTCATGTATAAGGTAAATGTAGTACACTGTAAGCCGGACATGTTTATCTCTCTCTCTCTAAATGTCCCTAATATTCTTTAATATGTCCCTAAATTTTATGCACCCAACATTTAAAGCACCGGAAAGCCCCTAATTTCACACGGCACAATACCAATATGGCAATGATTCACTTTCATTGTTGTGAAAAATAGTATTACATTTACAAAACCTTGTGTATACTATATGTACAGAGTCTGAAGAAATGATTGTTTGGACAAAATGTTATTTAAATGTATGCTATTTCAAAATCAGTTAAAAACACGGTTCACAATAAGACGTAAACATGTGTTACGGAACAAGGTCGTCTTTTATGTTGCTGAACCAAATTAAGAGAATTATATCAGTGCAGTGTAAAAATAGTGGGGTGACCCTTCACATGCCCAGCTTCAGTTCAAAGGTCATGGGGATAATGAGTGACCCTAGAGGGGTTCAGTGTCAGAATGTCAGTATGTGTGTGACTGATGACAGAAATACTGGGTCACAAGATTTGTCATCTATCACATGACATCATATTACCAAGGGCAGCCAAGTAAATGCACTTGATTGTGATCAGACACCAGTGTCTCTCAACTGTGTGTGTTGAAATCTGCTTCTGTTGTTTTGCTTCTTCCAGTTTGTTTTGTTTGGAGAAATCTTTATGTTTTAATGCTTTTTCTCAGGAAAACCACAAGTATGATCTTAAGTAAAATAAAATACATAACAATGTATGATAGCTTTTTGTTTGTTTTACAATTTCTTTAACTTTAATTATAAAATTTGTTCATCTTAATCATGCTTGGTGTGCACGGGCCTTTAAAATCAATATTAAATGGCTACACAGCTTATCATATCAGATTTTAAAGTGATAGTTCTCCCCAAAATAAAAACTCTGTCACCATTTACTCTCTCTCTCCTATTACAAAAGAGATATTTTGGAGAAAGTTGGTAACCAAACAGCAATGGGACACATTCACTGATGTTGTATGGTCACAAATCCAGAGCAAGTGAATGGAGTGCAAACATACTTCAAAATATCTTCTTTTGTGTTCTGCTGAGGAAAGAGAGTCGTACAGATTGGAAATGATGACGACAGAATATGCATTTTTGGATTACTATCATGTTAATATTTGAAACATAGATAGATGTATAGATGTTCCCGTTGTTCCATACAGTGTTTAGCATTAATATTAATACAGATCAAATGTATATGAATATGCTGAAAGGTCGTCTGAAGAGCAAATAATAATTGAATATTTAAATGTCAATTGCATTTAAACATAACATTTGTAGTATATATCGCATTTAAATATGTGTTAAGCTCAACACTCGGAACACACATCACAGTTTTTGCTCCTTTTATTTTAAAGACACTGTATGAGTACACAAGACTTTGCATTTTCTGCATTGCCATACTCTCAGAATCAGGACATTTCCAAATATGGTCAAATGGCAATGTTGTTCTTTTGAGTCACGATGATAGTAGAGTCTTCCTCTCTGATTGGCCGTCTGACGGTACTCACGTTCAGATAGACGCTCACATGGTCATGAATCAGACTGCGTTTGAGCTTGCGTATGCGTCATACAGGAGTCTAGAACTCTCCTCGTGTGCGTCATGAGCTGGAGAGAACTTGTCTTTTTTTCACTGTCACGGACAGGTTTTATAATCATTCAGCAGTGCCGCCCACCCCCTCTGCATTGGCACAGAAATGACCAGAGAGAGCTGTTCTGTGCTGCCTCCGTCCTCCCCCCAACCCTGGAGAGGCATCACGCGCTCATGATGGCGACGTGGCTTGCGTCGTCCTGCTCTCCAGAGTCGCAGCATCGCCGTTACAAAAGAGCAGGGCTACGTTATACTACGTCCTTCCTCCGGCTCTCCAGCCTCCATCCATCCGTGTTGTTTTGATGAGTTTCGTGATGTGGAATGAGTGAACATGCTTTCTCACACGCCTTAATGCGTCTTGTTTTGAGAGGAGCAGTTCTTCACCAGCTCTTAGGTCTGCGTAACATGGCAGAGTCTGAATTTAAGCATGCAAGCATTCCTTGCTGTGGGTTTGTCAAATGTTATTAAGCTTCAGGGTGAATCACTGAGTCTGTTCATCAAGGCTTTGTAAGCACAAATAAATGTAATACATTTATATATGAAGTTCAGTTGAATATTTTTTTGGATGCTTTTATTTAAAACACCATTCAAATGAAGGGATTGTTTATTATTTTGCCAGAGGACCTAACAATATGAGCATAAGGTGAAGTCTATGTGTAGAAAATGTAATAGGGCTTCAAGAGAATCCCATAAAAAAAGATTTTTTATTGTTAACTGCATTAAAACTCATGATAGTATCAAGCCAACCTCTGTCATTATTTCTTGAATCATATTCCACATCTTAGTATGCACATTCTCCCAAACAGAATCCTTAAAAATGACTTGGTCTGCCTCCTTCAGATTTTCAGTTTCATATGGCCTCTCAAAAGCTGCCGAAGTTTCATCAGACAGGTGCAGATGGAGTTTCGGGGAGGGTGTCTTCCTTTACAATCCACCATCAACTTTTATACAGGTCTGGATCGGAAATCTCACTTTTGACATTCCAGTAAATTCCCAGTAGATCAACTCAAGCCATGGCCTACATTTTTCAAATGAATATCGTATGTCATTTAAGAGTCTCATTACAAAAGTGAAATGGGTTGGGTACACTGTTCTAAGTCTTGTGTTTATATGTACTATACTCCACAATGGTAACACTATTGACACTGTTACAGGATACACACGGCTAACTGTTTGCCTCGAGAAGAAATACACATACAGAAGTTTAGAGGTTCCGCTCCTTGGTCAGAAGACACTACAAGTCAAAATGTCAGCTTTACAATTTATTGAGAAAAAGATTTGACGATGGGAGAATTGAGGTTTTAACACTGCAAACATTTTAGAAAATACAAATACACCAGATTTTACATTTCAAATGACCATATTTAAGAAATTTATTAAGAGAATATTGTTCCTATTTGCTTTCACGACAGCAATGCTTAACATGGTATGATAATCATTGTTTTGTTAATCAGAGTTCAAGAGATTGTTCACCCAAAAATTAAGATGCTGTCATTAATAACTTACTCTCTAGTTGTTTCAAATCTTTCGGTACCCATCGTTGTCACAATTCTTTGGTTGGTTGAATCAGTCGTATGAAGGATAGCAAAAAAGTTCTAGGGCTCTTTTGACTACTAGGGAAAATGGTAGTCAAAGGTGGCCTAGAACTTTATTGCTGTCCTTCATTCTTCAAAATATCCCCCCACACTTTTGAATTGGGTGCTACGCCCCTTGCCATCAGATTGACAATTTGTTACAAGACTTTAATCAAGGAAATTAAAAGAGGAATATAAACCCTACAGGATGTATACAATTGTTTCATAGTTCTATCAAAAATTCAGTATATAGTGTACCTTTTGTCTGTGACTGAGTTGAAAACAATTCAAACGTGAGGTACAGAAGATGTCATAAAATAAAAATTAAAGTGTGTGAAATGACACGACCCCAATTTCATGACATCTTGAGACGAATACATTGCATATAAAATAAGGAAAAAACCTTAAACTGAACATTTTAGTTTTTCAAAGTTTAAAAGGCGCCTACTTCATGTAATGAACCTTTTACGCTCACATGTGGATGTAAACAATACATGATCTCATATCGTGTCCTTGTTTCAAATATTTAAAAATAGCATTTGTTTATATTTTATTATATTTAACTCCTAGTGATCTCTGATTCTTGATAAAATCCAGTGCTGTTATTGCCTATTTTCTGACTTTGTAACATCGAACAGGATGTCTAACTCCAAGCTTCTGGTCTGGTCTCTGTGTACTCACATGGCAGGTATTGTACTCAGCATGTTCTGGAGGAATCTATTGATTGTCTCTGGCTCGGACATGTGTGCGAGTGGGAGGGAGAGGAGAAGCTGTTCAGTATTAATAGCTCACAGGAAGCTGAGTGGCCACTTGCATCTCCCCCTGTGACTGCGGTTTTAGCGGATGCTGTAGAGGTTCGGTCAGTGATGTCGGGTGGTGAGGGATGTTCGGTGTCATAGAGGTGGTGGGGGAAAACATGAAGTGTGATTCTCTTCAGAAATTACCTTATTTTACAGGCTATATGTGTGTCCTGCCGGATTCTGTGGAGAATAACAATAGAAACGGTCATCTGGGGAGGGGCAGTATAGGCGGGATGAGTACTTTAAAAAACATTCTAAACCTGGGTTTCTGATCAGAGGGTGAAGTGATACATAAATGGATTTGATGATAGAAAATGTGGGATTTGTATATCAGTGTAATGATGATTACTTTATATTCTTTTACCTTCTAACACATGTATGTGTCCACATATGTAAATGTCTTTATTAGTGCAGTCTTAATCATATTTGAGATCGTAGAGAAATGAAGAAGGAAAATCAAACTTTAATATTGGTTTTCCAATGTTTTCATAAGGAGGGTCACATTTGAAAACATACAAGGATATAATCACAATCGTCAACCCAATAAGCCTGAATGTATCCTATCGATTTTATGGTAATGCCCGTAATGAATCAGACATTCCATTTGATTATCATCCGAGATGTCAAACTTGGCCTTTTTTAGTTTAGGCTAATTGGAAATTCTTCATTTTAATTTCCCTTCCTTCTTATTGAACACCAGTAAATGGAATGCAGTCAGCAGCAACAATGACATCAAATAAATTAAATATTCATAATTGACTTCTTCCAATCATAACACTCATGGTTCCTCTCCTTCCAGTGGTCCAAATCCATTCTATTCCTCTTTTCTCCTTCATAGAGCTTCTGATCAGGTGTGACATGAAATGTATTGAAGACGTGTCAAAGGCACTGGTGCTTCATGGGCACGTCATAAAAACCTATTAAAAATCAATTTTATGGCATTTTCCCAAATAGTTTTTGTGTTCCAGACCATTAACAATATTCCATCAACCTAGAATAACAGAGAGCCATATTTACAGCTCGCAGTTCTGTGTGCTTGAGAGAGGGTTTTTTATCCATTAGCAAGAAAATAGTGTGTGTATCTTATCAGTGATATCATTTTGAACAGTATTTGATTGTTTGTTTATTTTAAAAAATAAAAACAAAGATACAGAAATTTAATTTTTTAAATTGAAATTGAAATTAAATGTAATTCAAATTAAAAAGTATATATTTCTTTATGAATAATAAAAATTGTATCTTTACATTGTATAATATATATATATATATATATATATGCGTGCGTGCGTGGGCGTGGGCGTGGGCATCCACTGTGTGTGTGTGTGTGTGTGTGTGTGTGTGTGTGTGTGTGTGTGTGTACGTGTATGCAAAGAATTCATATTTATTTAAAAAGCTAACTGTAATTTATTTTACACACACATTTTTTTTTCAAACTAGAGAGCATTTTACACTTGTCCCAAGTTACAATGTTTGTGGCTGGGCTTTTGATTTCATTTTGATGCAGTGCCAGTTGTGCTCATAAACTTCATTCAACTATCTTTCATCAGATCAACCTGACACATAACTCTAACTGGAATCGGACCGGCCCTGTCCGTCATTCAAGACGACAGCTGTTTTGATCTGATCTCACAAGACTTTGAGCTCATCTCAGCTGCCGACTATTATTGGCCTCAGAGTGCAACTCGTTCAGCAGCTCGGCCCGGCTGCACTGATGTCATGGCACATGTATGCTTTGAAGCCTGAATGAATGCCAGTTAAAGCCAGGCGGTGCACTGAGGTTAGTGTGTCCACAGACAGGCAATCCCCACCTCTCTAATGTTTTTGTCTGTGGGTTTTATGGTTTTTTCTTATCCTCCAATTACACAGTTTGAAAGAGGCCATGCTTCAGGCTTTAGCGCTGCTTTGTTCCTTGTCTCGGGACATTGACAGAGAGATAGACTGGCATGTGTGCAGTGTTTGTTAGAGATCAGACATGTGGGCCTTGTGTTTAATTTTGTTGACTCTTTCTGAAATAACTTTCTGGGTTATTTTCAGTTTTGATTACAGTCATTTTCGTCTCATCACTCTTTTGTAAACCATTTTTTTCCCTGCTTACATATTGTATTTATTTAGCTGTAACTTCCATAGGCATATAAGACCAAGGAAAACTTTAGACGATCAAACTGAAACATCAATACAGGAACGATTTTGAGAATCGTTGGTTGAGCTAGATTGAGATGCGTTCTCTTTGACGATTTCGCACCCCGATTTAGATGCAATATCCCACAACAATGCACTTAACGCACTCAGCCTCCATGCTGCATGTAATTTGTATGTTAATGCCCCGGGGGACACAACAAAGCATCACATTTCTCTTATCCGGTGAAATGAGGGATGCTGCTCCAGGAAGCAGAGGTATTGATTCCCTTCCACGTTGTATTAAAAGCACTACATGTGCCGGGCACATCCTAATGTAACCAGTTTTTCCTGCTCTGGTTTATTCATTTGAATCTCATCCGATCCATAATGTACCTCTTCCGGTCTGTCAGAAGTTATTAATGCATCGCTGTGACCAGTCCTGTGTTAAACTGCTCAAGCCATTATGATGTTTACCACTGGGGCATGACAGTGTCTTCAGTTTTAATAAATGATTTATGTTACACAAGTGGTCACGTATAGATTTAAAAAGCATTCTTGTGTATGTAGAAGCTGTAGAGGGAGAAATTAAGTTAGCTTACAGCCGTGTTGTGTATAAATGGTGTTGTGAATGCGGCTAAAGCAAACCTATGCTCCACAACAACTTTAAGTCATCAAAATGATGGGATCTATGTAGCAAACAACCACAAAACTTTTTTATTTATTTTAGGGTTTTTACAGTAGCTGGTTTTGTCCACAATGAAAAAAATTAATAGTAAAAGTAACTATGATTAACTCCAATTTTTAGAATTAAGAAAAGAAAATATCATTGTATAGTACAAATATATTTTTGTTAAATATTTTATTCATCACATAAACTTTAATTTGTAATTTTTGAAAAATGAATATATTATATTACATTTTTCTAAAGATTTTATTAAGTTAATTAGGTTTAATATTTTTTGACAATGTAGAGACCTTGTTCAACGCTATCTTATGTTACCATGCATTATGATACCTTACCATACGCTACGCTACCTTCCGTTACCTTATATTGCGTTACTTTCCCTTTATATTTTATCACCTTACCTTCGGTAAGGATATATTAAATTGTGTTACATCACGTTGCATTACCTTACATTATGAAACCTCATGTTACGATACCTTACCTTAGGCTCCCCTACCCTACATTACAATAAGTTTCCTTTAAGTTACCTTACAGGCTGTTACTTTGCCATAGGTTGCGTAACCTTCTGTTATGATACATAACCTTACCTACTGTACTGTTATGATATCTTCCCTTACATTATGTTATGTTACCTTACAAATCCATATCTTAACTCCGGCTACCTTACATTACGTTATTTTATCTTAAGTATCTTACCTTTCCTCACGTGACAGTTTCTCGTTCATTCGTTCAGTCAATTTGGAACGACATGAGTGCCAGAAACGGTGCCAGGAGGGCACATTTGTCCAATGACTGTTCTGAAATGTATCTTGAATAGCATGTTTAAATAAAGGAATGTTTGTTCTAAAGTTGGACATTACTTTTTGATCTATAATTATGATTACTACGGTAACAAATTCATGTAATCATCCCATTAACATACACACACAAAGTGACAAGACCCACCTCATGATTGCCAGGTTCACTTTTTATAAAGCAATGTTCCATGTGATGTTTTGGAAAATGTGTAACTTTTGGTAAGAAATCCCAACCCTCTAAATGCGATATGTAATTCCAGGCAGTGAATAGAAGGAAAGAGACTACTATTTGTGGGCAGCAGTTCTTTTATCCTCCAGATCCTGACAAGCTATTTGTCTCCTGTGGAAAATGCTGCATGGCGCTTACGGTAAAAGCCGGACAGATTTAACTGTGTATTTTTGTCTTTGTTTTTCGAGGGTTCATGGCCATTGGTCGTATGGTATGTGATGCCAATGTCATGAAATTTTTCAAAGGAATTTTTTCCTGTTGGAATGGAACAGAGGAGCAGCTCTGGACTTCCTGTTTGCGCTTACGAGCAGAGGGCCGAACATTGAGATCAGGAAGAAGGAAATGTTCTCCTTAGGGATAGAAATGTTTTCTGTTTTTGCTTTTTAGCCGGTTTCACTTACTTCCGTAACATCCCTGTGTAAACACAGAAAGAGACACACTAACCAGACAAGGAAGCAAGTCTGTTATTTATACATAGTTTAGAATTGAGTTTTATAACCGGTCAACCATTCATTCAAAATTGTTCTCAGTTAAATTAAAAAAAATGAAGCAAATACATATTTCAGATTTGTAACTCATTATAAATGCTTAGTGGTTAAAAATAGTTTAAAAAGTATTTAAAAAGCCATCTTATATGTTTACAATATGCAAACATGGAGTCACATCGTGTAAATGATATCAAGAATAAACCGAAAAGGCCACATGTTCATTTTATCTCTATGAAAGTGGCAGTTCACCACCCAAAACTTTTTGCCCTTAATTTATATACCCTCATTTCATTCATAACCTGTTTAAAACATAAAAGAAGATATTATGAGAAATGTCTTTTTGGTTTCGGAATTTACAATTTATTTGGAAGTTAATGGAGGCAGGTGTCTTTCTTCTCATTATATAATAATGTAGAAATTGGCATGTAAGTCTTTGGGCCTTGTGTGGAAGCCATGTAAGACTATGAGGATATCAGTTTCCTCGTCCCTCTATCCTGCCAGCTCTGCCCCCCCTCAAACCCCCTCCTCACAGCGGCCTGAAAGTTGATCTGCGATCCCAGTACACAGGCGAAGGAAAATGAGCAGCCTTCTATATTTAGACCCACTGGCAGGTGGACAGAACAAGAGCACGTCTATATATAGAGAGAAAGAGTGTGTCAGAGCAGTGGTAAACTGGGAGCGCACGTCATGGAGTTGCCCTGAGTGACGGCTCGTGACCCCACCCTCTGGCCGCCCTGTTTCCTGTGCATCAGTCCCCTGCTCCCCGGTTGGTGTCTGTCACTGAGCTTGGCACTTGTGGGAGGTGAACTGGGCAGACCGCGCGTGAATTATTGAGCAGATGAGGACTTTCTGAGAGGGAAATGTCGTGGCTTCATATCACATTTCACCTCGCTCATAATAAACCTCGGCTTCATGTGTGCCCTGCTCGGGCGCTCACGCCGCTGTATCATTAATTTATACCTTCCATCACAGCAAAGGATTGTGGGTGGTGTCAGACAAGTACGAGTTACAGTAATTGAGGTCTTTTGAGGGTGATTGGGATATTTGTCTGATCTAAAAATACTTGGGCATGAGACTCCTATATTTTGTCAGTGAAACGGCTTTGACAAATGGCATTTTTGTTCGTGATGCTGGCATATAAAAATCACATTCTTTTTTTGCAAAACACAAAAGAAGATATTTTGAAGACTGTTTGCAACCAAACGGTACGCATTGACTTTTGTATACTCTTTTATGGACACCAATGGGAGTTTGGTTACCAGCATTCATCGAAGCATCCTCTTTTGTGTTCTATGGAAGAAAGTCCTACGTTTCAGTTTAGGAAATGATGTCACAATTTTCCTTTTTGGGTGAACAATCACTTAAAAACAAATATGCCCATTTGTAGTAAATAATAAGATTTGTCCAAAGCCCGTAACTGAACGCAAAATTAGATATTAAGAAAAAGGTTTGTAAACAAAACCAAACCCCATTGGCTTTCCTTATTTAACCTGAACAAATTCCTCATATTTCATTCCATTCTGCAGAAGTCCCTACAGGCCTGTGGTCTGTACAATCAAGGGATTCTCTTGCAGAAGATGGAGCATTGGAAATTCCTGAGTTATGGACATTTTGAACTTAAAGATTAAGTTTTACACGGATTGTAGGGAAGAATAAATCCCAGCTGCTTTAATATCATGTCGACACACAGAGCTTAGTACACCACTGCGTGCTCCGTGCACACAGTGTGTCAAGGCCTGATATCCAGTTCTTAAGAAGGAGGTGTGCCTCTGCATTCTATAATCTCAGGTGTTAAGAGAGGTGTCAAAAGCCAAGAAGCTCCACTCACATCCATTCAATGTGACCACGGCATACAATGAGGAGACGTGTGGAGGAACAGCAGCGGTCATGTTTGTGATAAGATGGCTGCCGCTCCAGTGGTTACAGTGATGGGTTTGTCCACGTGCTGACATGTGCGGGCACTAGATAACAACAGCACTGTCCAATTCTCTCGCCTGAATACCTGCTGGCCAGAATCACAAAACAACAAAAAGAGAAGAGACTCTCTCGACCAATCAGAAGGTCAGATTTCAGTGTGGCGTTTTACATTCAGCTGGCTCAAAACTAAATCAAAATTACTTAACAAAATATTACCACACTACTGTTTATTTGTGTGTGCGTGTGCGTCTGTGTGTGCGTGCGTGCGTGTGTGTGTGAGCACATATAACCAGCATTTATGTTCTCATCATGACTCAATCATATGTTTACAGAAATAGAGCAACCTCAAAACATATATTTTTCTTTGCACAGAGGCATGTTTCAAATGTTCTCTGTCGCATGCTGTACGGATGTCTTTGATTTGTTTGAAAGAGTCTGTGTGGCCAGAATCTTTTCATGTGGAGCAAGAAAGTATCCGCCCTCTTCAAGATACACGTGCACATACATATTTACAGACATGCACTTTTCACAGTAATTACACACAGAATGCATTTAACATGCACATAAAACACAAGCATACATGGCAATAACCATGAACACAGATACACGTCCAACCTTTTAATAACAACCGCAGACAGTTCCTCTACATCTCACATGTGTCTGTGAAATTCTCTCTGCCTCTAATAATCCTCGTGGAATTGTTGATCTCTGAGGATGCTTACTTGACTTTATAGAAAAATGCAAAAAAAATAGATGGCAAACACTGCGTAATACATAATACAGTAAATAAATAAAAAAATTCTTATCAAATAATTTAAGATATTTTAGTTAACATATACAGGTGAATAAAATATATAATTTATAGTTTATAATATTCTTTTCAGTTTTTAATTGATCAATTTATTTAACTTTAGCTTTCAGTGCCACCTTAAATATTTATTGAAAATATAATTTCCCTTTCATTAATCTAATGATAAATAGCCTCAATATTTTCTGTGTGCTTTGTATTGCCTTGCTTGTTCAAAGGAAGACTCCACAACCAAATGTCAATTCTGACACTACTCAACCTCCAATGGTTCCAAAGTTCTATAGTTGTTTGATTGTGTTCAACACAATAGAAGATATTTGGAAGAATGTTAGCAATTGAGATTTTTCAGGCATACAGCCATAGCAGAAAAAATGTAAAGTATAGTCAGAGAAAATCCAAATTCTTCAAAATATCTTTTGTGTTATTAAAGGGTGCCCCAGAAATCTTATTTGCTAACATTCATAATATCTTTTATAATTTCTTAAAGAAATTCACACAGTTTTGCAACAAAATAAGGGTAAGTTATTCATGACAGTTTTTATTTTTGATAGTGGGAACCCTTTAAGTGTTTTGCACCGTATATGTATTTCTACATACATAAATGCATACATTTGGTACCAAAATGTACATTTGAGTTACTAATGTGCACTTTTTTTCCACACAAATCTTAACTGAAGTCTAGCCTCCCAACACCATCGAGTGCCCCAGTCTTCGTTAAACAGTCAAACCGGACCAGGGTCAAGTTCAAGCTAGTTTAAGTTCTCAATGGGCGCATTTAGGTATTAAATAATTCTAAATAAGAAGGTAGCCGCGTCTTTGGGAACCACATGGATATCTCACCATTTTTTTCTCAGTTTTCCTTTAAAATCTGACCTCATTATGTAGTGACCTTCCCAGCAGGTTGTAGAAGAAAATTACTTTTCTTATGCTCTCATACATGCAGTGTTAGAGTCGCAATTTAAAGAGCAATACGACGCAGCCTCGTGCATCACCAGCGTACAAGCGGGAAAACCTGCCCCAATCAATTCCCCGGTAATGACTGAGAAAAGCCCACGCTGAGTGAATTTGTGGTGGATTATGGGAACTGATTGAATTGTGAATAAGGATGAGCATGGGGGAGGGGTCGTGTAGGGGGGATGGGTGATGTTATCTGATCTGGCGCAGCAGTCTGGTTTCTTCTGAGATTGCTTCAATTAGCTGATCGAGGTGCTGTCTCGACAAATGGCTTTGCCGGGGTTGCCATGGAAACGACGCCACGGCCCGTCCTCGCCTCGCGCTCTGATCCGTGATGGAGAGGCTCTTGTGTGTGGAGGGGGTGTGATGGAGTGTATTCATATGTGCTTTAGCCTTTGAGGGTTTGGGTTGTAGGGATGCTTTATGGCGTACGGTTTTGCATACATTCAGAAGGTTGATTCTTAAATAGCATTGATCTGTTTTTTGAAAAACACTTTCTGCTTAAGTAATATTTGGGGGGGGGAAAGGCAAAATTGCATATTATTTCTGGGTGAAACTTGCAACAGCTTAATTGTTTTTTAATGATTAAAGTTTAGATAATTTTCCCCGCCCATCCGGCTCTGAAAAGCTGAAAATTAAATGACTTCCAGATTACATAATAGAAAATTATACTTTAAACTAAATAGCAAAGGTTCTTTTTAATGTGTTTTTTCTTTCCCAAAAAAACTCTTAGTCCAAAGGTCTACAGAATTTTGAAATAAAAAAGTTGCTTTTTTAGGAGCCTGAAAATCCAAACGTATTTAAGAACTGAAAAATGTAATTAAATATAAGAAAAATTAATGTACTTTTAAAACATGATCTGTATATAACATGTGCTTGTCCCCCTGCTTGTGAATGCAAGGCTGAAGTTGGAAAATCAAAGATGATGAGCTTCAAAGTTTGATTTCAGCCATTTATTTCATAATTATATCAATCTTTGACGTGGTCATACCCAGTCAATATTAAAGATGTCAAGACTACAGATTCACAAAATATTCTTCACATTATCCGGACTGATTTGATATAGAAATACTAAACCACAAACAGACTTTAGCTGCTGCATTTAACATTTAACGAATTAAAAGCTTGACTTAAAAAATTTTATTGTGCTTTTAGGCCATTGATGATGAAGTGATATTTTAGCCGTATAAATAATTTGACATCATCAAGAAATATGGTAACCATACAGCTGTGGCACTCAGTCACTTCTATTTAATGGACACCACAACTTGTGCAAGTGAACAGGGACAGATACCAACATTCTTCAAAATATAATTTTTCTCTTATATTCGGCTAGAGATAAGATCAGGTTTGAAATGACAAGAGGATGAGTAGATGACAGAATTTTCATTTTTTCATTTTCTTAATTTCTTTGTTTTTGCCACTTACATGTGATATTATAATTATGATAGCCACATCAAATAATAAGCGAGTTTGATGTACATGCATTTGTTTGAGGTGTTTGTAAGACATTGAGTGTTTTTATAAAATTGAAGGCCAGGAGTGACAGTCGGCCCTTTGAGGTGTGAGGAAACATGTCCAGACAGTCGATGTGATTCACAGTGTGCTTCTCAGACAGCGATACTGACTGTGTGACTTCACACCCAGACACACCCCATCATCACATCACCATGGACGAAACTGGTGGCTATACAAAAACATCATAACTGTTCTCAAAAATCAAGCATGTAGCATCATCTCAATGGTGTAAAACTTCATATTTTCTTATAATGCTCAATAAACATATAATTACAAATATGTAGTTGTACAAATCTTTTAAAACTGTTATTAATGAAATCTAATAATTAAATGAAACCAACTGTCTATAGATGGTCCTTACTCATAGCTGTATTAAGACCAAGCTTATTATAAGCGGAAATGATATAGAAAAATCAGATTTCTGGAAATGTTCTGTTTATTGCATTAGGAAGCCGTTACTGTGAATCTATATTGAACATGAGAAACCTTAAAGGAATATTAAAGGAATTCTTAAAAGATTTTTTAATAGGAGTTTTTTATTCTGAACACAGAAAACTATTTGGAAGAATGCTTGTAACCAAACGGCATTGGATCTCAATGAAAACCATAGTAGAAATTTCAATATTTGTTGTTTTTCATTTTTGAAGTATCCTCTTTTGTCTTAAACAGATGATAAAATATTTTTTCTACTTTGAAGTCAGGAAACATTGCAGAATTGTTTGGTTATAAGCTTTCTACCAAATTTCTTCCTCTGTGTTTGTTAGATATAAGAAAGGCATGCAGATTTGTATCAATTCAAAGAATTATTATTTGATGACAGGAATTATTTATGCTTGTTTGAACTATCCTTTTTAGATCTACTAAATTGCTTCTTTTCACAGAAAGCAACAAGGGGCTACACCTCGACCCGACCCAGATAAGTGTGATTTATTGATGATCTCTCCTCCAGCTGCTCTCACAGCGGGACCAATGGCCTGTGCAATCCTCTTCCAGCGTGGGTTTGGGGAAAGCCGGTGAGTTGAAATGGATCTTGCGACAGCCTCCGCAACGTGAGAATATCAGCGCAGATAATGTGTCTGTAAGACATTCGGCAGAGCCAGATTTTCTGCCATAATTAGCTGACTTGTTTATTCCTTAATATTCCCTGTCAAGACCTCAGTGGATAGATGTGTTTGGGTGTGGAAAGATAATGTTTTTCTTTGTTCTCCTGATGTTTTTTTCTTTATTTCTTTATTAAATATATAAAGTAAGATGTTCAGTCAATCCAATCAGGATTATTCGCATCTAAAATAAAGTTGTGTTTACATAATAAATGTCTGTGTGCTGTGCATATTAATTTTGAATTTATAAACACAAAGACATAGACATACATGTACATTTAATAAGGAGATATTTAGATTTTTACTTAGATTTAATTATTCATATTTACCAGTATTTGAATTTATATTTAATTGTTTAACAGTTTGTATATTTGATATTTTTGTTAAAATAAATACGCCAATGTTTATGTGTTTATAAATACAAAATTAATATTCACAGTGCACAAAGATATATTTTTGTGAACACAAACTTTTATTCTGGATCCGATAAATCGCGATTTACAGATTAACTTTTTTTTTTTATTTACTAAGCCACATATGTTATTTTCATAGTGCTAGAACAGTCCCTTATTCATAGGCCAGCACTACTTTTTCTTAGAAAATAAATACTGCCTCAATAAAGTGTTTTAATCTAAACCAGCAAGAGCTGTCTGACAAGTGGTCAAGATGTTCTGGACTAAAAGACCTTCATAAACTACTCCATAAAATTTAATTCATCTCAACTGTGGGATACTTGTTAAAAGTTTTATTCACATACTTTTTCCCTCCCTGTTATTTTTCTCTTGCACATACGCTCTCTTTTTTAAATTAAGACATAAAAATAGGACGGAGACTCATCTTAATCCCTGCCACGGTTCTTGGTGTTCTTCTCGCTCCCTTTGATTGATGGCTGGTTTAGAGAGGACAAAAAGTTTGTGAGTTCATCAGAACATCTCGCCCTGTTAGAATGAGCTGTTTTATCATCTTGTTCTTCTCTCTGTGTTCTTGCAGAAATGCCGCACCTCACCACAGAAGTATTTGATATGATCGCTGTGGTCCCTTTATCCAGAACAGAAAGAAATTCACAAACATTTCCTTCTCCCGGATGATTGGTTTGATGATCGTGACAGATGTGTGTGGTAAGATGTCATTTCATCTATTTGCCAAAACTGTGAGATGCCTCAATCTTCACTGCCTACATCAGCCCTAAGTGCACTTCATAGGCAGCAATACAGATAGAGTTTGGGATGTACTTCAATCATGTTTGCCTGGACTTCGCATGCTTATTTTGTGGATACTTTAAGAGTTTAAAATAAATATAATTGTTTATGCCTTGCATTCCATTTCAACTATATTTTCCCACTTAGCAGGCTGCAATGCATTATGTGTGAAGCCAACATAAGTTTCTCATTTAAAAAATAAGTGCTCAATATGATTTACCTAAAGACATCCTTTTAAAATAATTGAGCAATTACATATCAGCCCTTCCTCGCAAAACATGTTACTTACTATAGGAAAATGTGCCCTGAATCATCCCATTTGTGAGGTTAATTATAAATATTAATGCCTCTGTGCTCATTAATGTCACTCGCACACGTTTTTATACTCATCCATGTGACATCCCAGACTAGCCTTTACTCCATCACTGGCTCACATGAAGGTGAAACATTCCTCATCTTCATCTCTCTTTCAACACTTCCTCAATGTCCATTTAAAAAGATCTGCCGGATCTCTTTTTTCTTATTTGGTTAGTGACAGATACCTTTATTTTTAATATACTTGAGAGGTTAATGAAGAATGCTTTGGCAGAAGCATATTTAAAAGAGATTTCAAGTGCATACTGTGTTATACAATGTAGCAAACTCATAGTTTATTTAATTTTTAATTAGCTTTGTTTTTAGCTTTGATTATTTCAGGTTTGGGGTTTTGGTTCAGTTTTTTAAGTCAACGTCAGCTTAAGTGTCAAATCTGCCACAACACAGTACATACAAATGGAGTTTTGACATTTCGGTTCTCTTACAACCTTGCTGAATACAGGCCAAACACGGAATAAACATATATTTTAAGTTGAATATAGAAAATATTTCTTCCTTTAAAACAAAAAACACAATGTACAGGCATGGAAGTGTTAGAAAATAAAAAGTCAGACAGAGTGCATACCAGCGGAGACAAAATTTCAGATATGAGATGGTGCAAAAATGGCCTATCAGTCTGATTAAAGTGACAATTGTAGCAGGTTGTTTAATAATAATTTATTACTAGAGATACTGAGCAGTGCTGCATAAAGTGACTTGTGTGGGATGGTTGTTGTGGATGAAGGTCACAGTTCAATGATGCGTGAAGCAAGATAGGGAGGGGGAGCAAGGTCCGGAGAGAGCTTGGTGGATGAAGTTTTCCTGGTCCTTGCGTGGAGACTCTGCAGTCTCCTCCCTGATGGCAGCAGACTGAAGAAGCTATGAGTCGGGTGGGTGGGATCACCTGCAATGCAGATTGCTCTGCGGGTGAGACGGGTTGAGTAAATGTCTTGAAGGGAGGGTAGAAGGGCACCAATGATCTTCTCAGCACTTTTCGATGGAGAGGTTTGCGGCAGGATGCATTGGGGGCACAAGACGACACAGTGATGCTGCTGGTCCGGATGCTCTTCTTGATGGATCCTCTGTAGAAGGTGCACATGGTGGGGCCTGGGGCTCTGGCTCTTTCTAGCTTAGCTTCTTGACCAGTGATGTGGTGTTGTGATTCCAGGAGAGATCTTCTGTGATGAGCACTCCAAGGAACTTGGTGTTGCAGACTCCCTGCACAGGCGCACCATTGACTGTCAGAGGAGCATGCTGGGTGTGCATTCTCCTGAAGTCAGCAACAATCTCCTTCCTCTTCTCCACGATTAGAGGTTGTTGTTGCTGCACCACCAGGACAGGTTGCTCACCTCGTTCCTGTATTTTGATTTGAATAAATTCACTAGATCTCATTTGTTTTAGTTTAATCTGTTTTCACGCCTGTAATGCTGTCGTTTTTTTAATGGGTGGGAACTTAGGTTTTTTGTACAACTTGCTAATGTGATTTATAACCTTGTAAAATTGTCTTGAAATGCTAAGATCAGACAGCGATTGTGCATGTGCTTTTCACATTGGACTTGGATTTAAAAGAATATTGCCTTATGTTTAAAAAAAAACGGTTAAATGAATACCTTACCCTTAAATGAAAAACTCCCCATCGTCTAAATAAAGACATGCTATTCTTAAATCTATTTGTAAGAGATTAAAGTTTGGAACAACCTAAGGGTGAGTAAAATATTTGAATTTTTGAATTAACTATTCCTGACTCACCGCTGTAGCATGTTCCCTCTGCAATTTCCCATTTTAACACCATATGACACAAGCATGAACACAATTACAGTTTGGACAGGAAAAACCCTGTAAGTGGAGTTATAAATGAAATGACCTTTTCACAATGACACGTCTCTGCTAAAGTTCATTCTTTATATTAATAAAAAGCACATGGCGTGGCCCGTCTGGAATATCACCTGTACCGCTGGTCATAACACGAGCTCCTCGTGCATGTGCTGACATCAGCATCAGTGGTCCTTTGGAAGCCGGGTCTGAACCACTTTATTATGCATTGAGCAGCGGGCCTTATCTGCTGTGGCAGCATTTTGACAAGCGTCACAGCCGTTGAGAGGGTTGGGATTTGAGCTGCGTTCATCTGGCTGCCGATGGACATGTAATTTAATGGGAAACGAGCTTGACGCCGGCCGTCCGGCAGGTGCGAATAACACGAAAGTCCCGGAGGGAAAAGAAGGGCGGTTATGTTCGAACATCACAGGTCTTCTTTAATTGACCCGAGATGTTAGCAAACACTCTGACTTGCCTATTACGGCCCCCGAAGGCCCTTAAATTTACTCGAGATCTTGCTGTTAGCTTTTTACGATCCACTCTTTTCAAAAGCAATATAAAATCATCTGGAGGAAATGAGATTAAGGGAAATTTAATGCAAGATCAATTTGGTCTTTGAGAGTTGCATATATGAATATAGGAGAGAGAGAGAGTCAGTTTGAATGTATATGAATGTAAGCGACATGATGAAAGAGTCTCAGACGGAGATGACTGGATGTTTAGGACCTTCTGAAAATACAGTGAGATTTATATTCAAGAAAACTTTTACTGCTTGGAAATCGATTTTGACAACCCGAGTTGTGCTTCTTTGATGTTTTTCCTTAAATTAAATGTTGTGTACTTGTACAAAAATATTAGAAATTAATATAAAATCAATATACAATCATTACAGAAACCTTAATTAACGTAATTAACAGTTTTTTATACATTCTTATATGTCCCACTTTATTTTTTTTATTACTTTATTTTTAATATTTTACTAAGCCACATGAATTATTGTATTATTGAATTATTGAGTGTATGAATTTGGAAAATGAATGAAGATTTAAAATAATCAAGATTTTGGTCAATTTGATGAAATGTTTGAGATCAAATTGAGATCTCCAATTTGATTGACTTTTAATTGCAAAATTGACAAATCCAAGCTCTGTTTGAGATCTCTTCTTAATCTCTACTATAGACGTTTATGTGGTCTTATTCAATATTTAATATCCATTTGTTCTCTATTTGTTTTCCTTGATGTCTAGGAGAAATCGTTTGGATACTTTTGTTTTTCTTTCTATTAGGCCTTTTCCAGAACTCAGAGAGTGTGTTTCCAAACTTTCTGTTAGAAGTTGTGATTGACCAATTCAGGTTTTTCACCGGTCAGGGCCAATGATAATATTTGGAGAGCTGTGTGGCTGATATGTTTTTTCTGGGGGGGATTATTGGATAGAAGAGTGGAGAGAAGACAGGAAATCATGATGTAATGTTGATACAAGATATTGCGAAAATTGTTTTTAACAGGACTGTTTTTAAGCATAGATAGGTGGAGTTGGTCATAAAGGCCACATTGCTGCCAGTAATCTCAAAAGAACACCAAACAACACCACATTTCCCAACCATCTCAATTTAAATGCTCATGTTCCTTTAAGCAACATTTTATTTCAACATCTAAAGTTTGTCTAGTCCAAGTTTTTGAATCATGATTAGCACTGGTTGCCTTTAAGCAATTATAGAAAGTGGTAAGAAAGCCCTTGAGATGTGCTGCACCTGAGCTCTCATCAGTGCTATTGTCACATACATGCTATTCCAGGAAAGTGTGTCAGGTGACTATAGTTAGTCTTTTGTTTTGCCGCAGTTGTGTATGAATGCACACGTGATCTGTTTTATCTAACAATGCCCGCAATACTTCTCATGCAACCTGCCATCTGTGCACCATCACGCATGAGATGAAACTACTGACCTGAGCATCAGCACTTGTCAGGGGATATGTACACAAAACATGATATTATAAACCTGCTATATAATTCGCTCATCCGTGCCAGACTTGTATGCAGTTGTCGGCAGGGTCATACTGGATTGTTAACCTTGCTTTTATCAGTTCTGGGTTGATTTAACTTCATTTTTTATTTCACATATAAACTGTTTCAGGGGCAAAAAACATAAACAAATGTTATGTAACACTTAACTTCCGGTAGACCTAAGCAAAGTATCAATAACTTGTTTTAATTCCATTAATATACAATAAAATATGAAAATAAATTCATATTAAAATATAATAAATATATATTCATTAGGACTATCAAAACAATTTTTCATGATTAATCATATCCAGAATAAAATTTCGAGTTTGCATAGTATATGGCTGTGCTCTTTGCATATTAACCATTTATTAATAAAGAAAAATACACAAATATGTATCTTATATTTAGTCAATATTTAGTTGTCATTTTCAATTTAAATAATTAAAATCATATTAATGTTAAATGTTCAATATATGAATGTATGTGTATGTATTTATAAATAAAATATTAATATGTATTATCTAAACAACAGTTTTGTTTCTGAATGCGATTAATCACGATAAACCGTTTTGACAGACCTTATTATTGTATTGTATTTACTTTAAAACACGTCAAATAAAAATATTTTAAAACTTGTATATATTTCATATTAATATTAAATTGTGATTTAAATTAAAATATTAAAATAAATATGATATAAATTTTTTTATTATTAGCTACTAACCAGACCATAAGCAATACAAACGCAGACCATATGTTAAATTTAAATGGCATGTCAGAGACCTGCTCAATAAAATAATGCTTATTTTATTGCACTTGAACTTATGTAACATTGTGTATATGGCCTATAGATTGTGAAGATGCAAGAAATCTCTTTACATTCAGAAAAACAGAATTATGTAAAGTTATTGAAGCATTATGTTTTTGCCACTTTTTTTGCTTGATGCTTTAAAAATTTCCACCAAAATCCTCTTTGAGAATCTGTTACTCCAGAGAATGAATTTAAAACAGCAACTGGCCGCAACTCACTCCGTGCCGGTGGACACGTAAGTGTGCTTCCCAGAAAACTACTGCACTCTTGCAAACCACCAGGACCTGTTTTTAGGCGCATGCGGTGCACTAAACACATTGTAGTTATGCATCTTTCTACCCTGCACACATACGCTGGCATGCATTATTCATCAATGGCATGCTTTGATGTCAAAGGGTTGCAGATGGTATAGGGTCATAATCTGCCAACAAACTCTCCTTCAGTTTAGTGTAAGCTTTCATTAGGTCTCATGAAAGCTGAGGATGCTCGCTGTGGCCGGTGTATGGCACAGCAGAGCCGATGCTTAATTTAACCCTGATTAGCGGTGAGATGTGCCAGGAACAGAACTGTCGTGGGATGAGGATGTCTGTCGGATAGATCTGGCGCTGGGTGGAACAGTCCGTCTTTTAAGGTGAAAGGATGGGCTGTTCTGTGATTCAAGGGCAGTTTTTTACAGTGATTAGCTATTATTGAATAAAGGAAGTTGATAATGAAGAAGCTATTATCTTGATGTTTCAATCGGTTGTAGCCCAATGAAACAGTTCACAATAAGGAGGGAATGATGCATAGATTTCATAGACAGAGGCAGTGAAAAATGCTGCTGGTGATGATTGACTGCAGCAGAGATGGGTGTGATGAAAGGTTACAAGAGATCTCTTACGGAAACTGAAAGTGCTTTTGATGTGTGGCATTGTGGATGATATTGCTTGGGTTGTTATGTTGGTCTATGACATTCTGATGTTTTTTTATTCATACTCAAATTTACATCTTAGAATATTCAAAAACAAAACTGAAAAATACATAATTTACTTCATACAAACTGTTTTGTAGTATAGGTTTTTTGTTGCCTAGTTTTGCAGAAACCTGCATTTTGTACAGCTTTAAACAGAAGTTAAGTGCTTCACATCTGTGAGATGTTATTGGATTTTTTTCTATTTTTATTTCATTTATTTTAAAAAAGT
Organism: Triplophysa yarkandensis; assembly: GCA_033220385.1. Lineage (NCBI taxonomy): Eukaryota > Metazoa > Chordata > Actinopteri > Cypriniformes > Nemacheilidae > Triplophysa > Triplophysa yarkandensis. Next base: position 5,250,471 of record CM065656.1, on the reverse strand, counting down.
ACAATTTGGTCTGTTTTATTCTGAAAAAAAAAATGAATTGATGGTTGGAACAATTGAATATCTGTTTAACAAAATACTTTGAAGTCTTCAACTTACATATGTATTCTAAAAAGTTAACTTATATTCTTAAAACTGGGGGGGATAAATATGCTACATAATATGGTGTAACAGTATATACATTACTTGTGTTATTATATTATGTACATTTTTTTTAATATATTGTTATATTACAATACATTTTTTTTTTTATAAAATTTTTGTTTCTAAAGTTTTGCTGTCAGTATTGGACCCATTGTACGAAATATTCATCATCTACCCATATGTGGAATAGACGAGCATAATATATCTAATGCATGAATGACCACAAAAGCTTGTGTATAATATCTGGTGTTTCAGGTCGAATACCACCCTGGGATTATATAAGGCCATCATAAAGAAATAATATAATTTGTTTTTATGTAATATTACATTTTAAAAAGATTAATGTGATGTTCTCATATAATATTACAGTACGGCCCTAAGCTGACCCCTCTAGTTTGTGCCTCTCTGTAAAACCAGCACCTGCTGCAATAAAATATAAGTCGAGATCATAAAATATTCATACACGACACAATTTTGATATTGAAAGAGAAATTTTATGCATAAAATCAATGTGCACAGTGCTTGTAACATCAAGCGCAATAACTCAACAGCAGGTAGAATGTTTCACGAGAACCCGCTGTGCAGAATAACTGCACATTCACATGCCAAATGGTGCCCATATGAGGCCTGCGGACGGAGATTCAGATGGGGGTTGGGAAGCCGCCAGTATCTTACTCCTCTTCCTTCTCTGTTCTGGTCTTGGCCAGAAAGTGTTTCTTGAAAAGGGCCTGGAGGCTTCTGTATGTCGCAAGCTCACTAGCAGTACGTCGAGTAGCGCTGAAAGGTCAGGATATGGAGAATATGTAGGGGGACCGTGGGCGTCAGGATATGCTCGGAAACATTGCATTCATTTGGCAGAAGTTAAAGGGCACAAAACGACAGAAGTCAATTAATTTGACACACTCGGTGTTCTTGAAGCAAGCTTTATTCTGCTTTTCAATTTCATTAGAATGAATCTGTGGGTAAGGGGTAAGATTTGTTTAAATATGCCCATGCAGGTGGTAGCTGGCAGGATTCCGTCTCCATCCATATATATATTTCATGCTGGTATGCCTGCGCTGCGTGATAGCATGTGTTTGTGTGTGTATGTATGTGTGTGTCTGTGCGTGTGTATGTGTTCGAGTGTGTTAGATATATGTAGCTTATTGCATGTTGGGGGAGGGGCCAGAGATAATGAGTTTTACTGATGAGATCTTGACATTATGCAGTCAAAGCATGCACATGCAGGCAATAAACATGCAGGTGTTCAAATAAATAAATAAATAAATGAAAATTTTAAAATTTTATTCATTTAATACATATCACACATTTTATAAAGTAAATAATAATAAAACATACATTGAATATATAAATAAAGATTATTATAATGCCCATGTTAAAAAATTTGTGAAAATGTTTTCCTTTTTATGCAGATTTTATAATGTTTAGAAATTTATATAACAAAAACAAAAATTTCTAAATTAACAATAAAATGTATATGCAATTATATTTATAAATACAGATTATTACAACTCACACAACCATGCAGGGAATGGACTACAGGTGTCTAAATAAATAAATAGATACATGACCACATTTACATATTTTAATTATAGTTGGTCTGAATGTATCTGTAATTGTTAAATATATTACATATTTATTTTTGGGTGCTGTAGGGATTGATATTTTGATATAAATTATATGATCATTGGAGCGATTCCCATTACAGATCATTCCTCACTTTCACATTTGGGCTATAAGTCCATTTGGTTTCGTTGTCATTATGTATTCATTCCTCCATTTATCGGTTAACAGGTCACACTAATTCCATGTTAAGTGTTATTAGAAAACAAAGCCATTTCATCCAAGCGCTCTGGTCTTAATCAGAGCTTAATGGCCTCGAGAAAGGAGCGTCTGCAGGATTTTCTGCAGGAAATTGAGGTTAACAGAAAATGGGTCACTGTAAGACTGCAGCGGGTACGTGGCCTTCTGCCAGAGCCAGTGAATAAAAGAGAGAATTAGTTGTTTGAGAATAGAAGACAAGTGTGTTTGGTCTGCTCCAGTTTGAACCCTGACATTGTCGGTTCAAGGGTTAACTTTGCAAGCAATACCTATTTGCTTGAGTGCTATTTTGAAACTCTAGAGAGGATAGGAGCACATTAAATCCCGTGGTGTTGCCATTACTTTAGAGGTAACTAAAGTTCACAGTTCGGTTAAGGAGAAGGACACACTATTAGACATTAGAGGCGACTGTACTTGCTTGATTAATTTAATCACAATTATATCAGAATTATTTAAGTTGACATCATTTTACTTGTGAAATTGTCATTCCCAACACTGGTTATTAGAGTTTGGATAGAACACTACTGATCAAAAGTATTGAGACACTTACCCTCTTTTGCATTCATAATTTCTTATACAATTTATAATAATAATATTAAACTCACCAAAATCATGCGTTTAAACTTTGTTGTAACTAAAAAAATAACAAATAAAATAAAATTTGATCATCTTCAGTATTGTCACATTTCTCACCTTCTCACTCCTGAGATGCTCTGTAAAGAATTTTAAATGAGTCCCTGTCTGTCCTGCAATCTTTTTGGCTGTTCTTTCTTCAATAATCAGCCAAAGTGGTCCATTTCAAAACCCTTTTTATTAATGAATATGTTAGTTTTGTCATAAATGCAATGTATGTATGCTGTATTAGAGAAACAAAACCTTGTCCAGTGGTGTAGAGAACAAAAATTTAGGACGCATCTTACCCTCATCTACACAAACATCAGGTTTTTAAAAGTTGCATCAGGTCCAAAAGTGTTTTGAAATAATGTAGATCTAGCAACTATATATAACCTCATTCAGTGTGTAGTGTGCATCAAAATACAGAAAGAGTAACCAGCTGTTGCAATATCACTGCAAACCTACCACAAATATTTGTTTTGTAAGGGCTATAAAAACAATATACGTAAGTTTTTTTATTATAGCCATATTTCCCACCCTCAAAGTATTTGGTGCCGGCCGTGACATCATTCTTTTAAAGATGTGCCTTAAATCTCAACTCTCCCCTATTTACAGATCCGACAGATCCAGCCACCCAAACAACCCACGCGGCACTATTCATCCTCCAAACATAAAAACATTGTCTGGCCACAGACACGATGGAATGTGCTTCACAGTATTTCACAAAGGCAGACGGCTCTTAAACAGCTGCCAGTTCTCCCCCTGAATGCGCAAGTCTGGGGCGCCGAGTTCACAAGAGGGTTGAAATGGATTTACCTGACCCTGAGTAGACGCTGTGACGTTAAGTTCCTGCTACGCCGGGCCCTTGTCCAAAGCCGGATGAATTCCGCATGAGCTAAAACTTGCCATCCCTTTCCCAAATCCGCACAGACAAGTCATGTTTTTAATTAAAGTGTGTTTAGTTGTGTGTTGCCAAGATGTGAGTCAGTGAGAAAGCAATGTGTAATGCATGAAGTTTAACGTCTGGGTCAGGATTGAGTTTTATGAAACTCTTTGTCGACACCTATGAGCTGTTTGTGTGCTTGTGGTCTGTCGTCTGTAAATCTCTGCGTGTGGTTTTAGGGCTGTCTGAGATTGTCTGCCTCTGGCCTTCCTGTTCTATATTCACTGTCTTATGGTTTGTTCCTCTTACCGGGCCGCCTGCAGTTTGTGCGAGTGTGTCATAAGGAGCAGACTCAGTTGGAAAGCACGAGACATTGTCTCACTCCTTTGCTCTTCCACAGAGCTGTGAAGTGGGTGATGTGGCAGATCATCTCTTACACTCTGTTCCTGCTGTCTGATGCAGAACACAGCGCTCCTGTGAGACACGACAGACAGAAAGAGAGAATGTCGTAGAGCTCTGCCACCTGCACATACCTTCCTGATAATGTAACTCCCTCAAGGCCCAAATATTCCCAACCAAGCCATCCATCTCTCCAAACATCTCTACTGTATATTCTGTATAATTTATCTCACAATAATACATTCTCTCAATTCTCTCTCTCACTCTCTCTCTGTTTAACTGTTTTTTTTTTTTTTAGAATGTTTTTATGATTTTTATTTTTATTCATTAAAACGAAAAATATTTTTCATTTTCATATTTCTTTATATTTTACGGGAATTCCATGCCTTTATTTAGATACAGAATAGTAGAGAGCAGAAGGGAAAGCATTTGGCAGAGAGAAGGAACAGGATCGGCAAGGACTCTCGAGATGTGTGTCAAACTTCTCACATTCCCAACCAGGTCATCCACGATTCCAACCATTTCTATAATATGTATTTATGTTTTTATGATAGTTTTATTTTTATGATATATTTTTTTCACTTTTTACTTAAAAGTATATTATTTTTCATTTCCATATTTAATTCAATATTAAAGTTTTTTACCTTTATTCAAATAATATAGTCGAGAGCAGATAAGGCATTGGGCAGAAATAGGGCGTAGGAAAAGTAAAACACTCTCAATATTCGACCTGGATCACCGTGACAACACTGGAGATGTATATTGGTGAACTAATACCGATATATGTGACAACAGTTTTATAAATATGATGATGGTGATGATTAATTTTATTACTCTTATTCATGCTATTCTTATTAACATTTAAAATATGATTTTTTTTTGTTGTATGATTTTTTTTCCTTAAGTGTGTGAGAAGCATTTTGGAGATGTTGGATCTCTTCATGAAATCCCTGATGGACTTTATCGTGAAATCAAATCTGTGTGTGGTCCGTATACCATCTGCTGTATGTCTCTCACTTACTACAGTTAATGTTGACAAATTCATAATGATCAATATCGAGAGTCCACATCCCAAAAACATGTAGAAAAAGAACGTACTAATGTGCTTGTTATGTTTTTATGAATTTTTTATTCTAACCACGCGATGTTGATCTCAGCTGAGCTTAACAGCAAAACACAGTCATCATTATATCCAGCGTGATGATTCATTGAATCAATGTGCGTTCTGCTGTCTCTTACTCCAGCGTCCACCCCTTCGCTTTAAATCTGCTACTCGATACTTCTTCAGTGGCAAAGTCAACATGATGTTAGGAGGATGTTGGTGGTTTGCTAAAACCCATTAGAGAAGCGGTGACTCTTTCCCCCCTCCCCCATCTAAGAGCTGGACAAATCTGGCATCAAAACTCTCAAAGCTCTGGGGACAAGGTTGGATGTCTCAGCTCTTTGAAGGATGAGCGAGTGATAAAGGGGAAACCACATCACAGCACTTAATTCATCCCCTGTGCAGATAGAAAGCGAGAGCCGTTTCCGGTATGAACTTGCGGAGTGGTGGTATTCTGGGAAGTCAGCAGTCCATCTGTTAATGCGGCCTGGCCGTTCGCCCTGAACACATTCCGGGCGTTTGCCAATAAAATCGCAGGAGTGTGCAGTTGGTTCGCATTCACCTTACCTTCAGGTCACGCTGCTTTTACAAGCTTCCCACAGCTCAGTTATGATTGATCATCCTTTAAGTATTATTTCAGGTATATAGTCACTTGTGTGATGAATTGCATGCTTATTGACTTTATTTTTCATTTACATGATGTTTGGTAGTGAGAAAACAGGGCGTGTAGTTTTGGTTGTTTGTCTCTTATAGCAGCTACTTCATGATTTGACTAAACGATGTACAACCGTTAATGCTTCAACCTGAAACTCGCTGATGTTTTTGTTTTGAATATGTTTGCAGTTATGAAAGTTGCGGCGAGAGGTATGAAACAGGATGAGGCCTCGTGGTTTTGATTGACACGATAACCCTGAGCTGAGGACACGGCTTCTGAAAGCTTCTGCTTATGAGTTGACCTCTTTCTTTAGAGGGATGGATGGAAACGTTGATGTATCAGAGAGAGAGAGAGAGAGAGAGAGAGAGAGAGAGAGAGAGAGAGAGAGAGAGAGAGAGAGAGAGAGAGAGAGAGAGAGAGAGAGAGAGAGAGAGAGAGAGAGAGAGAGAGAGAGAGAGAGAGAGAGAGAGAGAGAGAGAGAGAGAGAGAGAGAGAGAGAGAGAGAGAGAGAGAGAGAGAGAGAGAGAGACACTTAAACATGAAGCACAAGGATCTTTTGGGAGAGCACTTGATAGTAAGAGATGCAAACCGACCGAGAGAGTGGAAGCTGGTGATAAGCTACTTCAGATGATATCCTGTCCCGACATTTCTGACACATCTGCATGTGTCTTTGGTGTCTCACTAGGTCCTTAAACAACATCGAACAGTGTGTCGTTTCAAACTCCAATGACCTTCTACACATCACAAAAGAAGAGATTTTGAAGAATGTCGGTAGCCTATCAAGACTGACCTCAGTTGACTCCCATTATTTTAACACACAGCGACAGAGACATTGCTAAAAATTTCTTAATTTGTCTTACTCAGAAGAAGCAGTCACATACAGTCTTTGAACATGTTGAGAGTGAATAATTGACAGCATTTTTATTTTGCATCAACTATCTCTTTAATCAAAATATAGTCGGCTACTTTGATGAAAAGGAGGGAAACAAAGGCAACAAAGCTCACACATGCATCAGGTCTGTGTATCATGTGTTACAGTCACATTAACTGATGTTTAATAACACGTATTTGACTTAATTAGAGTTTATTACATAAACGTTGTTTTGATGAGCTGTAATAGTTTTATCTGTCTTGACAAAGGTACACAGAAACTCATTGTGAGGATAACATAACGTCTGTGTATTGAATTAAAATACAAATCTGAAAATTGGTTTGTTCTTTTTAATTTGTATATCTAATGATTGAAACTTAAACGGGTCATTCCGGTTTTTATTAAATAATAACTACTTATATTATTTTATTGGTGCTGTGTTTCCGAAATGTGCTGTTTTAAAACTTTTAATCAGACCGATTTTGCAGTGATTTTCAGTGGCAATCATAAAAGACGACTTATTAAAAAGAAAAAAGTGTGAATGGATTATGAAAAGTTAAATATAGAATTTTTAATATAGAATTATATTAATCAGTTTATTTATTTAAAAATATTAAAAAAATGTATTCTTTTTTTATATTGCATTTTTCAAAAGAACATTGTCATGGCAGAGGTTGTGGGTTTGAACCCTGAGAAACACAAATACCAATTAAATGTGTATTCTACACTCTGAGAAAAGCAGACAACAAAATTGTGGGGAAAATTAAGGAACAAATATCCATATAATGGAATAGAAAATGAAGATAAAGTAAAACTTGCATACAAAAATGAATCCACAATAAATATGATGATTGCACCAGAATTTACCGCATGGCGGGAAAGACCCGAAGCCGCTAATTGGTTCCTTGTGTTCTTTTACTTGGGCGACACCCAAAAGTCACTAAGAATGTGCGCAGCTCCACCAAACCTTGGAATCCAGAGACAGTGACTCAGAGTGCATATTTCATAGAAAAACAGCTTATGTGGAGTTTAGTTGTGGAGACAGCTGAGCAGGTTCAGAAGGAGGCCTGGGTGTGTAAGATATAGAGTAAGGAAAGTAATCTCTTTTGGAAAGAATGCTCACAGTTCCAGCTCATAATGGATCACCTACTAATGTTTTCTGGGAACTCTTGACTGCCACTGCTGCGTCTCAGCTCTGAGGTCAGCTGAGTGTGGGAAGAGGTGTGAAACTACAGAGCCATGCCACGGTTGGGTTCCAGGAGCAGAAATCATGTTCATTTTTACAACAGAGATTAACTTTTTTCAACAAATACACATAATTTATGAGAACAAAATTCAATTATTAACCTCTTTAAACAATTTTTTAAAATAAAAGTAAAGGTATTTTTGTAATGCATCTTGTTGGAAAGTTCTCATATGCACTTTTGCACATTTTTCAACCTTGTTCAGTTGATTTATTTCATTGTCTTCAATCAGATTTCATTTCGACCACTTACACATTTATTTTTATTTTTTTGTCTTATCACCTTACATTTTATACTGGAAGCTTCAAGACAAATTCCTTGTGTGTGTAAGAAAGCACACCTGGCAATAAAACTGATTCTGATTTTAAATTCTGATTCTATATCTGGTTGTGTAGTTGAATCTTATATTTAAGAAGAAAAAACACTTCAAAGCCGCAGAAAAATTTGCTCTTGCACTCGATAGAGAACTGAATGAGTAGAGCCATAAAAGGAAAGGACAGGTGGAGGTTAAAGTCGACTGTTGGTCTAACTGGGTAAATAAACGGGGTTGTAGTAATGGTTTTGTTTTCCAGGAATGCCTCTCTGTGTTGTCAGTGACCTTGACCATTTGCACTATTGATTGATAGGGAAAATATTTTTAAGGCTCTTTTCTAGGAAAAAGCAGATATCTCGCAGCGGCGAGCGTTTGATCCTTTCGCAAGTGATAACTGCACAGAATCCAGGCCCCACGGGTCTGAAACAGGTAACAGTCACACGGCGCCGATCACGTGTTGAAAACAATCACCCAGCCCCCTTTCTCATTTTATAACGTTCTCCTGCTTCCCAGGAACCCGACACACACAGAAGAGAAAAAAAACACTGACAGATAAGAACCAGGGTCATAACTTCCTCAGAATTTCTTTGCCTGCTGGCTGTACAGTTGAGTGAGCGCCAGAGGTGATGGGATGTAAACAAAACTCTAGGCGCTCGCATCTCTCTCGCTTTGTTGCCGTAGACACGGCTTGTGTTTATCTGCTGGTTTGGTTACGCAGAATCTTTAATGGATACTCGCCTGTAAAAAAGAGCGAAAGGACACACAGAGTGCAGTGTTGATATTTCATATACCCAAAATAGAGACGTGTGACAAACAAGTGATTGTACAGGTGAACTGAAATGGCAGGCGTTAATCATTATGAGAACGAGAGATGTTGCTGTTTTCTTCCAGGATGCTCTGAAGGTTGTGACCGTGTGTAACCTAAAACACAGATAAAGTTTATATTGGGATTTACTGTTACTAGTTTACATAATACACTCAATACAATAACAACACTCAAAAAATGGCTGGGTTAAAAACACCACAACATATAGTAAAAATGTGGATAATTTTTTACCATTCATTTAATTCTGGGACATTATTGCTGTGTTAATCTTCTCATGGCTTGGATGTAAATAAATTGAATAGACAAATATTTAAAAAGCATTTTTATTTAACTCTTAATATAATTGTTAATGAAATTTAAACGTTTACAATTGATAAAAGCAATACATATGTTGGAATAAACAAAAATATTATGTATACACCAATTAACGTTCTCCTCAATAGCCAATAATGCCTATAGTAAATAATTTGTAAAATCAAACAGTATGGATAATTTACAGACAGGGTTAAAGGGTTACTATCTTATATTTATTACGTTTAAAAATGAAAAATAGTAGCAATGTTTTGTAAATATATATATTGTTTATATATGTGTATATATAGGCAAAGCTATGATACATTAAAAAGTTGAGCTACTGCCAGCAGGGATGAATGCGCTGCTCCATATGGCCGTTCCATAAAGTCCTGCTTTCCATTAAAATGTCCCGAAAATCCCGATGATTTTTTTGCGAGGCACATGTCAGTGTGTGTGTGCATACGCAGTCGCCAAAGCGGTTTAAAAAACTTTTAACCTTATTTTATTTTAGCAAGCCAAAGTTATGTTTCAGCCATATCATTTTAATCAGTGATGGGTAATTATTATGTTATTTAATGTTATTGACTGTAGTAGTTTTTGCCAGCGCCATCCTCCATTCAAGGAGACGACGTTAAGAACTACCCAGAGGCATTGCACACGCCCCAGTGGCACGACTTCTGTAAACTGACTCTGAAATTGGCCATTTTACAATATAAAAACAACAGGTTTTTCTTTTTTTCCCAAAATTTCAGGTGGAATTTTCGGCATCTCTGGGGTAAATATAAAAACAACTTCCCAGTCCGATTATTGAATTTAACATTCTAACCAAAAATCACTCTTTATCACCCTCTTGTCATATCCAAGCTGTATGACTTTCTTCTGCAGAAAACGAAAGAAGTTAATTTGAAGAATGTTTGTAACAGAAAAAAACACTATTGTTTGGTAACCAACATTCTTTGAAATTGTTTTTTTTTAAGAAAGAGTTTCGTTTGCTAGTAAATTCACCACAAGAACCTGTGTGACTCAACAGTAAGCTACATCTGGGTGGGTCAGTGGACATTTCACCCAAATCTCTGGTGTTTTTCCACCTGTTATGGCTGAAACTTCTTAATCTGAGAGGTGTTATGTTCATTTAAACACATGAAAGCATTGTATTGTGTGTATAGTAATGATGCATTGAGCAAAACGGACAGTTTATTTTGTGCTTATGACCCAACCTGTACAATTTCTCACCGCACCCTGGTGGACGTGTGCCAGTGTTTGCCAAATATTCAGTTTGGGAAGATTTGCCTTCCCTGTGCAAGATGAACAAACGCCCTGAAACATCTATTCACCTGACCCCACCTTTAGGTGTGACTCAAAATATTGCGCGCTCTGAACAGCGGTTTCGATTCTTTTGTGTGTGTTTTTTATTCTCACAGAACAATTGCCTCTACCGTTAACAAAGTCCTTAGTGTTTTGTAGTGATTGTCTGCAATAGCATTATGCCCAAATAAACTCATAGTCAACAAACAATGGTGTTTAAAGCTCATGGTGTTTTTATGAACATGCATGCAGGTGATGAGAGATTATTTGTGGTGTGTGTAATTTTATTGTGCCGTTAGATTTTTTGACATGCATCAGCATGTGATCGTGTTTTTGATGTTGCCTCATAGTTTTTCATTTGTATGATTATCTTGTGTTTCTTTTATGAGGAGTCGTTTGTAAAATAGTTGTTTGGGGTGGAGCAGGGCCCAAGGGTGGATTGAGTTTGTCGCTACAAGAGCTTTGTAAGACATGCATACTTTCTCATGCATACAAATTCACACATTTTGATTCAGGCAGGTGCACAATTTAAAATATTTAAGCATCATCTTTTATGCAAGAGTTGTATGGATCATATTTTACTCCAAAGTGCTAGACACCTTAAAAATTTTGCATGACGAAATAAGTCATTTGTGTGTGGATGTGAGATTTCGAAAGTTGTCAATTTTGTCAGTAGTATAATTGTTGACTCTTAACAAGACAAAAAAACATTTTGTTAAAAAATGTACGTACATAAAAAAACTGACCCCAGTTGTCAAAAATTTAATTGTGACCCATCACAGCTTAGTTTAAAACTTTTAATAAAGTTTTGCATACAGCACAACGAATGTATACAGGTTAACAACAACTGAAGGGTGAGCAAACAATGACAAAAATGTTCATATTTGGGTGAACTTTTCCTTTAATGTGCAATGTATTATTTTAACCGAGATGGTGATACGCTGTAAAAATGTTTCATGTAACTTAGTAAATATCACAAAAATAAACACTTGGATTTACTTACAAAATTTTTTACTGGTTTAAAAGACACCTGTCCACAGATAAATTAATCAATCAGAAAAAGATGTCAAATTCACCAAGAAAACCAGCGGTAACACACTGCACCAAGGACATCATCAAGGACTGAAATCCTACAAATGTACAGGCCCTTTGTGAAGTTTGCCTCTGGACATCTGAATGATTAGAGGAGGAATGGGTAAAAGTGACATGGTCAGATGAGACCAAAATCCAGCTCTTTGGCCTGAGCTCAACCATCTGTTGTTGGAGGTGGAAGGATGCTGTGTGAACCCAAGAATACCATTCCCACTGTCGAACATAGAGGTGGAAACATTCGACTTTTGGGGCGTTTTTCTGCTAAGAGGACAGGACAACTGCACCACATAAATGGAACAATAGACAGGGCTATGTACCATCACATATTGGGAGAGAACCTCCTTTCTTCAGCCAAGGCATTAAAGATGGGTTTTCCAGCATGACAATGACCCAAAACACAGGGCCAGGGCACCAAAGAAGTGGCTCAGCAGGAAGGTTCTGGAGTGGCCTAGCCAGTCTCAAGACCTCCAAAGATCCTTAAGAAAATCTGTGGAGGAAGCGTGAACTTGAGTAGCCAAACATCACAGTTTGATAATCGACCATTTAATTGCAATTTACAGTTATGTTTAAATCACTAAAAAGCGAAATTCAAACAGTAATGTGAAATCAATATTTACATTACATTAGGAGCTAATTGCCATTACTATAATTACAAATGTAAAGGTACTAAAGACTTAATAATTCAGATGGAAATGAGATGTGACCCCTATATGGCTTGAAAGTTTTAATGTGGATCACCCGGTGCTGGAGTTCACAGGTGCTGTCATGTAATGATGGATGCTTTTGTGATTGGAAACTTTACCCGGCACTTCTGTTTGTTTTGGTGTATCTACTGTAGGGAGTTGTGCGTCACTAATAACACACACATAGATGTGTGTGTGAGCGAGTGTGTATTTACCATCCATATTGACCCAGATGACTCATCCCACTATCTTACTCTAAAATAGCCTTTTTATACAGCCCTGACCAACCCAAGCATCTTTAGCAGGATGTAACATAGCTAAGTGCTCCTTGCAGCTGTTTAACAGTCTTTTCTGTTTACAAAGTAAGTTCAAGTTGTTCTGACCATAATAAAGTCATTTCCTCTCCTAAAACCAGCAGTCAGTCACCGTGTCACCGTGACACCAAGTTGGATTCCTGCACACTTATCTCATTCTGGAAAGGAAACCACTGTCTTATATTTCAACGTCTGAGTTTGGTTCACTGGAGTCGTGTTTATTATTGTTTATGTTTTTCAAATCAAGGGCGAAAGTTAGCATTGAGTCTTGGGAAATATGCAAACAATGAAAACCGCAAGGCCACTATGGAAATGCTCCTTCGGTGGAAGCTGAGTAGGATTCGTAGGAATTTCGCTGGAGTCACTTTTGGTTTCATCACTGTCACAGGGAACGGCAACAGACCGATTTATACATTTGCAATATTATTGCGTTATGGGGGGGAACCAACTTTTTCAGTTTAATTTTTTTGTTTGTAGACAATTTGAGTTCATTTTAAATGGCAATGTATTTTACTGTGATTATCTAAATGTAATTTCCCTCAACTTTATTCATTTTGTTGTAAAAGTAACACTTCCATTTTAGCATTTTGTTCAGTTTACATTATTAAAATAATATTTAAGCATACATTTTATTTGATTCGATTGAGTTCAGTAAATTAAATGAAATATTTTAACAGTTCTGTATAATCCTATATAATAACCCTGTGTTGGTTTTGTTAACACCCTACATATCTGACCTGAATCCCATCTCATCTCATTCACACAAATCAGCACATGCCGCGTTGTGCCCCATTTTTGCAAATGTGAGGACAAAATGCCATGATAACAAAAGCTTTATGTGGGACCTATAGGTCCAGAATACTGGAGAGCACTTGCATCTGGGGCTGTCAATGAAGAACTCACAGCTTCAAGGGAATTAGTGACATTAGCACAATCTATATAAGTATTTCATACGCAATATTGTTAATATGCATAAATGTATATCAATGCAATCCAATGGAATTTGATACCTATAATAGAAAGTGGGTCATTTGTTAACATTTATTATATGAAGATCTTATACAAATGTTTTTTTATGATTTAACTTTTCCTCTGAGATGTCAGGTTTAAATGTGGGGTTAAGGTTGGCATTTATCGTTGTCTTCCCACCTCATGAAACTGTCATTTTAGCAAAATTATGTAGGGTGATGTCAAAAAAATGAAATGATATGGTTAATGAAGACTGTTAAAATATTTCTGTTAGTTGGCATAGGCTCAGAGGAGTCTGAGAGATTTCTTCAGAAAAAGGGTTACTACAGAATTTGGTGGTCTACTGATTTTCTCATGGTAGGTTTATCTGTATGAAATATGTCAGTTTCCTGGCATCTTTACAGATATTACACACACTTCTCCCATAAAAGTGAGCAAGGGAAAGACTGAAAGAGGTTTGCTCTGACATTCCTCTAAGACACAGGGGAGGATGAGCGATAAGATGGGGAAATGATTGGTTTGTGAATCAGCTTTTAGAGGGATCTTTGTTGTTCTTTTGAGGTCAGCTTTAACAAAACTTCCTTCTTTTAGACACACAGCCATTCTAAATGAATCAAAGTGTGAGAACGCCACCATTCAGAAAGGACCCTATAAGACATAAACAGAAGGACATAATAGTGGCTTGTGAGGGTGGATTTCTCACGGCGATTATGCTGATTCAGTCGTTCTTTGTTTCATCACATGTTCGACTTTCAGTGGGATAGAACACATAATGAAGTCAAGATCAGATAAACGTTCTTCTCAAAGGACTCATAGATTGTTGTTGGTACAAAAATTTAAAATTTTATTCATGTAAGGGGAATTGTTTCTGGTTTTAACTGAAGCTATGTTTCCATCTGACTGGTTTTATGTACGTTTTAAAGTTTCGTAAGGGAAACAAGTGATGGAACGCGCAAGTTTCATTTGCAGAAAAGTTTTATGTTTGCTTTTATGGAAAAAATCAGAAATGGAAAATTATGAGAATAAAGTAAGAAATACAAATGCAAACCATCAACATTTTGGTACCAAAACACGGGATGGATCAGATGGGCGTGAAAATGTAATATTTGAAGTTGTAGCAGTGCAAAATTAAAGTCATCGTACTCATCCTAATATAGTTGAAAATACAAAAATTAAGTAAAGTAAAATGTAAGCTCTAATTTAACAATAAAATTATGAAGATGAAATAAAAAAGAAGATATTATTTTTATCATTCTCAAAATGATTCACTTGTTCCGTTTTGAGAATTTATATATTTGCACTTTCTTTAGCTTATTAACATCAATTGCACATTTTCTCAGTGGCGTTCACAGATATTAAGCACACACTCATATCTCAAGCATAGACACTTGATATCTCAAAATCTACCCAGAACACAGTGGACAACTGATGGCATGTCCCTATCAGCTCAGGGGATGTGCACATCCCTCCATACTTGGAAGTCTTCAGTGCACATTCATTTATCTAGTTTAAGACCATAAAAGACAGCTGTACAAACCGTTCCTAAGTGACCTCTTCTTTTACGGAACATTTGTAGTGTGTTGATCTCCAGTTTCGTTTCTGGGTCGAGAGGGCGGCATGACACGCGGGTTATGTGACTGAGCACTAACTCACCTGCGCATATGTACACTACATACAAACACTGTACACTAGAATTAGATAACCTTTAAAACATGCCACAATGATAAAATGTTTGTCGAGAGATTGCGTGTGGAAGAGTCCAAATGTATGTCCACATATATGTAACGTGTAGGTGTGAGTGCTTTTTTAAATGTCAAGTTCTCTCTACTTCACATTGGATATATATTTATACATGAATTAAGGAACATATAGTGGCATATAAACAGTGTGTTGTGTTATGTTGTTGAATTACCTGCTACTGTAACGGCGGACTTATTTATCAAATGTTATGTAAAGTTATCTGTCATTATTCACTCTCCCAATAAACCTGTATTATCCTTTTATGCAAAGCACAAAAAAAGATACTTTGAAGAATGTTGGGAACTTGCATTGTTTTTGTGTCCACTACAATAGTTGAAAGTGAGAGCCACTGCTTTACAGGTATCAACATTTTTCAAAATATCTTCTATTGTGTTCACAAGGGTTTGAAATGATAAGAGGGTGAGTAAATGATGATTTTTGGTCACTGTAGCATAACATGTCTTATGCTTTCATTTTAAAACCATTTACATTAAACTCTGTCAGCAAATGAAAAATAGATGAAAAACAGATGAAAAATATGCAGGTTTTAACCATTTTGTAGATTGTGAAAAGTGGGTGTGACACACCAGAACAGATTTAGGTTTTTAGAGGGGAGGGGTTTAAAAAAGTAAAGGCATTCGTGACCCGATCCGAAAAGCAATGTCATTTAGGAGGTGGAGCAGTTATTTACATTTTGATAAAAGACTGTAAAGAAAAAACGTTTGTTTTAATTTGGTTGAACTTGAACCATTGAGTCATGCAGTCAACTAGGCCTAGAATGTGTTAAAGAAAAGGTCAAGAGACTATTTTGGATATCATTCTGACTTTCACAGACATTCATCTCCTCTGTTATTTAGACTTACATGACCGTTTAATCATCTCTGACTGGAATTAGACAACAGATCTTTAAATTGAAATATCCAAATAATAAAATAATGTATTTAATGATATGCATGCTTAAGAATCATAAGTTTAGAAGATTCAAGATTTTGTTGCAAGGTTCCTAATTAGTTTTTATCAAGGGACAAATTCTGACGACAATACAAAGCCAAGCGCCACAATTTTATGAACACAAAGTTTGCTCTGCTTATTTAATGATTTTTTTTGCTTTTTTACCTTTGTGTTACCTTGTGTTGGCGGCTCTCTGAATGTTCCTAATAGTTGCACTTAAAATTGCTGTGCAGTGCTAAGATTTGCCTGAACATCCAAAAATAGTTTAATTAATTGATATGTGACCCTGCCTGTAAAAACCCAACCAAAGTTGTTTGTGATTTGCTATTATAAATGCTACATAAATCATCATAAACAGAGTAAATAACGAGTAAATAGAGATATGTAAAGAAATGTACATTTTAAGGCAAACATGTGTGGCTGAATACAAGTTATGCTGTTTTAATGCTATATATAACATTATTGCTGATATTCTCCAGTTTTTAGTGGGATTAACTTTGAACCACATGGATAATATCAAATATAAATATATCAAATTTGCTGTCAGATTTATCCAAGATTAAGTCCTGTTTATCATCCGCTTCTTTCGTCCGGACCAAATTATTTCAAAACGCAGGAGATTTAAAACATATTCATTTATGAGTTTTATCTTAACAGACAATGAGCCAAAAGAAATAAGCCTTTTCTGATATTTTGGCTGATGATGCAGAAAGTATTTGTAGGGAAAAGAAAAAAGTGGTTTCTATAATATAAGAAGTATCAGGCGATTCTGTGCAGAAACTAAACAAAGAGAGAGTTAATATGTTTATTTACTAAATGACGCAATGCCAAACCATTACAGTTAAGCTAGGAACCAGTCAACAAGATTTCTGGGGCACGACGGACTCCGCAAAATGGTATACAAAAAAATGAAGATGTATAGAAGAATGTATGAAAGATAACAGTTCTGGGACACCTTGTCTACTTTGACTTTAAACAAACAACCTGCAGCAAGTGTAACCTTTTGGCTTAGAACCTTCCTATCCTGCGCTCAGAACGTGCCTTTTAATATACATGGTGATTTTCACAAAAAATAATAATTATTAACATAGTGTTGCAAGTTTTACCAGTTATATATATGTTGAAAGGTGGAGTAATTTGTTGAATTCGCTTTATTGGTATATGTTTAGTAAATGGACATTTAGTGACTTGATCTGTGGCCAAGTATGGTGTCCCATTCTTAGAATTTGTGCTCTGCATTTAACCCATCCCAGTACACACACACACACACACACACACACACACACACACACACACACTGTGAACACACACCCAGAGCAGTGGGCAATCATGCTGTGTCGCCCGTGGAGCAGGTGGGGGGAACGCTGCCTTGCTATAGGGACTCACCTCAGTCGTAGTATACCCGCTGGTACCAAGTATCTAACCGAGTATTGAACCAGCGAACGTGGGATCACGAGTCCAACACTCGAACCACCAGGCCACGACTGCCCCCACTTTAACTTTTAAAACATACACAGACAAATAGGGCTTTACAAATTTACCTTTTGTGGAAAAACAGCTTGTTGCTGGAGCAGTAACCTTAAAAGGATATCTTTATTAAAATTTTACACCTAATAGGTATTATTAGTCCCGTAGATGAGTTACATAACCTTAAGGTATTAATATGCATCTGTAAGGGGTAAAATGGTAAAAAAAGGGGTAAAAACTCTTTCTGTGCAGAAAGAGTTTCACACACTTCATCACAGGCGGGTGGATGGTTGGGGAAGTTAATGTGCTATGACATCGGCAAGCCATTTTAATAACCGGCCCTCTGTTTTGTTTTTTTCCTGGTTACCATGAGGTCAGCAGCGGAACAAAGGTGAAGGAGATGTTGCAGGCGGATTTGTTGAAAAAGACGTAGACGACAGTCATCACCCGTGACGTCTGCTGAAGGATCAAGTTTCTCAATCTCCATCCCAGTCAATGCCAAGGTCCCGTCAACATTGTGTTTGTTTCCAGTACACTTAACCCTCCCTCCTCGATTAATGCGCATCCTCCATGCTGCTTATAAGTAAACAGAAGCTCTCCTGCGTGTGGAGGTGTTATGGTGGTGACGTCCACGATCATGAATGTAAACACGGACAGGGCTTCATTTACAGCGTCCCACGTCTTTGTTCTGTTTTCCTAAAGGTGGCAGGATTATGAGGAAAGCGAGCGGGCGGGGGAAAAGAGATTGGCAGATAACAGAAGGAAGGGGAACTACTAAATTTGTATCCCTGTGTGTTTACACCTGCTATTGATAGAAGCGTTCCAGCTGTGGGTTTAAATCGGATGTAGATGGACAGGGACTTGGACAAAGTTAAGGGACATAAGAGGGTAAAGCAGAAAGGATATAGTCTTAAATGTCTCGATTTTGCCTTATGTCAACTTCGAGATTTATGAGAAAATTTGCATCTCAGATTTGTATGTTTTGAAAGCAAGCATGACTTTTTGGTAAATGGAAATCTGTTTTTTATCGAGCTGGGTATAACTACAAATATTCATGCAAATATACATTGAAACTATATCTAGTTTCAAAAGAGATAATGATATATATTTTGTTAAAACATGAAATAAAAATAGTATTGTAAAAGTTATAATAAATTACTAAAAAACGAGGTACCTAAAATATATTTATTATATGCGTTAAATAAAAATTTTTTCCAAATACAAAAATGTAAAACCTGTCTAAATACAGTCAGTAATTGTTTTATTTAAATTTTTTAATTTGTTCATTCATTACAGGGTCTAAGTTCAGTGGTGGGTTCAATACATCCTTATTTCTTTAAGACTCTTCAGCCTTTGCAAGAACATTGTATTCTATGGCATTGCATATGTCTCTAGACTGTTATACTTATAAGTCAATGTCTAGAGTGTATATCTTCTAATGTGTTAACGTGCTGAGAGTTTGGAACTGAGGAATTTAGCTTTTCCGTATGAACCCCCTTGACATGTGAACGTGATGCATGTGGGCCCGTGACCGGCTCATCTGAATGACCCTGTCATAAACCTCAAGCTGACTGTGAGAATTGGCATCCCAGTCACACAACATCTTTCAATAAAGTCAACACATGATGGGTTCAGAACCTTGCAAGACTGTAAAAATAATTTGGCGACGATAACTGTTATTGACTGTTTTCATCTGCTAGGGCTCTTGTCTTAAGACCTGTTCACACCAAGAGTAAACAGCTTTATTAAAGCAAGTACCGTGTGTCTTGTTAGGCTGATCTTGAAATAAAACATGTGGAGGATTTTTTCTCTTTTGCTCTTGTAATGAATAATCCTTTATCTGCCATTCGTTTTTCTTTTTGGTATGTTGGTGTCAATAGGCCTGTAGTCTTTTGACCCCTCACCAGCGTTTACGTTTTTACACTTCATTAACCACAGTATATCCTGCCTTTCTATTCACTCACACACAACACAAAAAGCATCAAGGTCAACACAGCTCCAAGCAAAATGAGATTCCCAAAGGAACACAAATCCCGAGCATATGACCCCCGATGGTGCTGATCAATACTGCAAACATCTCCAACGCTCCAAACCAACCGCATGTGCGAAGACAGATCAATCGTCTATCATGAAGGCTCATAGCTTTGAATAAAAGATCAACTTTAGCACCAACGGCTGCATCTTCTCTCCCGGATCAATAATGATGCTTTGTAGAGTTTCCTTAAGCTCTAAACACACACAGCTCCCACAGTGACGTCTCTTGAGCCGTATATTTGACTGCTGGGTGTAACATCTATCCCTGAGAATCATCAGTGATTTTACTTCAAGGAACTTTGGCCATGTTAGGGGAACACCCTTTGATTGATGTACACAGTCTTTTTAAGCATACGCGTTTGACTGTGTACACATCTCACACCCACCTTATAGGGAACACGCGAGAACTGCAAACAATCCGTCGGGCGTAAAACGTGGGGAACTGTAAACATTCACGCAGGAACTTCCCATGTGCAAGGCCATAAATTGTGCAAGCATTATGACGTGTATGTGTACGTAATATCAAGTGAATGATATGAATAATTATTATAATCTCAACATTTAATACGTTGTTTAAGTGGGTGTGTATTAAACACTTGCACTGTGAAAAGTCCTATTTACGGCACTGCCATTAAAGTTAAACAAATTTAAACAAATGCCCTCGACACAGTCATGAGACCCTTCAGTCTGCATCACATTGTGCAGCTTTACAGAAGTTGAACACAAGAATGTCTTTTAAAAAGGGATATTTCCCCTAAAATGTTATAAATGTGTTATAAATAACCTTCAATCAGTTATAGAGGAGGTACGTTAATAATATGTTTACCTCTATTCACAACAGTTCATATATTAAAATAAGGTAAAACGTGAGTTGTCCAGCATGCTTTTTAGGAAAAGTTTGTGTAATTTGAATTCAAATTATGCAAAGATACGTTTGTGAAGTAATCAGCAATTGAACGCATCTGCAAGCATTAATTGCAATACAGAGGCAAAAGTTCAAATGAAAATACTGTCTGAAGTTACTTACCCTCAAGTTACAAACCTATATCGATTTTTTGTTCCAATGAACCCAAAGGGACATACTTGGAGGAATGTTAGTAACTGAGATTTCCGGGGTATCAGATGACTACCGTTGTAGAAAAAAATTATTGCATCTTTTTTATTTTTTTAATGGAAAAAATGAAAATAATTGATCCAACAGCCCAACAATTAATGTATCTAAAATTACTAATATTTTTGTATTAATAAAATGTATATCATATTGTAAAGTGTAAAACAATTTAGAAGAAAAAGTTAAAAAATTCAGCGCATGAAAGTCAATGGTGCTTCTGAAATGTTGTTTGTTAACATTCTTCTAAATATATTTTTGTGTTCTTCTGAACAAAGAAACGTTTTGTTAATCCATGTTTGAACATTGTCTAGGGCTAGTCTATATTTTACACAATCCTAAATTCACAACTCATCTTTTTTTTCAAGTGCAATTTCAAAATGTTAACAAACAGTAAAAAGCTTTTTATCAAACCCATCAGAATCTTCTAAAGACTGTGTAGATTGGAGCCATTGTATGGAGAATAAACATAAATATGGTTCAAGCTCTACTACTGTTCCATCTGGAAGCAGAAATAGAATGTCAAGAGTGATTCTTTCCGGTCAGGTCAGAAGGCTTCCTGTTGCCAAACGTTGTGATTGGCCGTCTCTTGCTAGGGTGGTCTGACAGTTGGATTCATTCCTGATGCAAATGAGCAGGAAGCGCTCAGAGCTCCCCGGCCTGCGCGGGGCTTTACCATAAGCCTGAGTAACTATGACGGCCGGTGTTTTGACCTGGTGGTCCGGCAGCCATCACGAGGAAATGACTCGGAAAATTCCCCTTATCTAAAAATGAGACAAACACGAAAACAGAATGAGGTGATGAATCATAATGAAACAGAGTAGAAAAACACATGAGATGATGATACATCAGTTGGATACTTGATTTGTTTTGGTAATAGAATTAGAACAGTGTGGTAGTGGTGACCGGCTCCAGTACTGATGCACACACAGTAAAATAGACAAACACACAGACATGTCCTGTCTATCTGAGAAGATGAATGACACCTGCTTCAGCGAATTCTTGGCCATTTTGCACCGACTCTGCATTCCAGAGGAGAATTTGCTGCTTTGCAACCACTTAAAGCATCACAGTAGTGAGAGGATATCAGCAGATCTGCTGTGAAGCGGGTGTGTGCGTGTGTGCGTGCGTGCGTGCGTGCGTGCGTGTGTGTGTGTGTGTGTGTGTGTGTGTGTGTGTGTGTGTGTGTGTGTGTGTGTGTTAATGCAGATAGGAAACTGTCTGGGATACAAAGCAGTGACATTCCTGACCTTAACAACAGCTTTTCCATCCATCCATACAGTTCAGTTTGAGGCAGCCACAATGTCTTGCCTGAAAGAATAAATGATAACATAATTATTGGGATCTGTGAGAGAGAGAGAGAGAGAGAGAGAGAGAGAGAGAGAGAGTGAGAGAGAGAGAGAGACCATTGTGGCTCTTGAGACCAGATGTTAAATGGGTTCATTGAGTTCAACTTTAATGGAGCATCTACCAGATACTGCTTCTGAATTATTAACAGTTCTCTTATATGAAGTATTTCGACAATATCAGTAATCACTGTTAGTAATATTACAGTTATTGTGATTTTCACACCATAACTTATAATTAATGCACATCATGTGCATATGTTACATTTATTTAGAGACAAAGCAATTATGAAACATTTAACACTTTGTCCAAAAAGAATTTTTAAGTTGTTTTAACCATATACCAATGTATATTGCTTTACATAAGTCATCTGCTATATTGGAGTGGTGCGTTGTTGTTTTTTTGTGCTATTTCCTGTGGTTTTGAGCTACTTTTAAACGGTTGCGGTTTGTTTTTCTGCCGACTTACAGCGATGTGATTTTGTTATTTAGCTGTCAATATTCAGCTTGTTTTATTTATGAAAGTTTAGTTTTTGTTTTTGGACTAGATCTTTTAGGCTACACCAGGTCTTGTTATGAACTAACAAGTTAAATGGCTTTTTTCCTTTGCATTGCAGCCACAGTTATACAGAACATTTCATTCTGTTGTGTGAACTCAAATGTTTCTATTTGCTAAACTGAGACATTGTATTCCCAGTGTTTTTTAATATATGATAAATATGTGGACTTGGTGCATCATGATAGATCGTATGTTATGGCTAGAGGAGCATAGAGGTCTTTATGGTGAGTTGCCATCAATTGAATAACTTTTCTTCTGAAGTTCCGAAGAAAAGAGAACAATGGGTATTTTTTTTCGTTAGAGAAAATCGGAGAAACTAAATAAAATAAATGAGAAAAATCTGCTTTAAACTCTGCATGCAATAACTCGCTTTATCTTTATTTTTATGTCCAGGAAAACTATACTTTAAAGGTCCTATTTGTCTTAGAGAACAGATTGTTCTGACATATTATAGCTTAAAGCAAACCAATGAATCATACTGTTTATGTAGATGTGTGCTCAATCTTATTCATTATCTGCCACTGTTAACTTGCATTATTTGCTTAAGATCAAACACGAGCCCATCAAACAAACACGTCATGAGCAGAGACATCTTATTTAATTACCTCTCCTGCCCTCCGACAGACGCAATTATTTCCCCCTTCTACTTAAGGGACTCGCACAAGTCCCCACAAATTGAGACAAGCGAGGGTCATTTCCTTTAGGAGGGCCGTGGAATGCCAAACAGGTATGTTTGTGACCTCTGACCCCACCATTAAGTTCGACCCCGTGCCCCCCTCCTCTTCGGTAGCCTTCCCACATCACCCCAGGCTTTGATGTCCATGCACAGCTTTTCCCATGGAACCCCTCTGTTCAGCCAGGGAGTTGGAGAGAGGGGTCGTGCAAACTCAATGACACGGGTGGAATGCGCGCTGAAGTTTCAAACTGGCACCAGGCTGGTCTTTATCATCCCGTGCTAATAAAAGAGCCGGAGTCAGATGAGCCCGGGCACCGGGCGACTGTCACTCTCTCCTCTGCTGAGCAGGCAGCCATAGACGTCAGTGCTGTCGTACCCTTGTGCAGCTTTGTATTACATAGACCCCCAGCTAGTTTCTATTTCAGGGCTTCACTCGCTCTTACCAAAGCCCTGTCCATAATCAGCTCTGAAGTGCATAAGGTGACTCATTAAAGCGGCTATCAGCGGTCAAACAACCGCCATTAAATCGGCCAAAGGGAGATCCGATAGGAGTCGGTGGCCTGTAAGAGGTCGGCGCACGACTTGATGCCCATGCAGAGAAATAAATGAACATTATCATGACTTCATGCTGATGTCAATGAGACGATTCCATGAGTCATGGTTTTCAGACGCATTGTGGTGTCTGTGCGTTCGATTTGTGGGATTTTTCCTGAACATGTTTTGCTTCTGACCTCCAGCTCGGAGTTCTGAGTCACCACGACGGAAAGCGAACAAAACAGGATTCGGGATAGAAAGAGAAACACCACGAGGGCACAAACACCTCATCTATGAATCACTCTGATTAATGACTCAACGGCTCAAAACACAACTCCAGCCTAGTGCACACTACATAGTGTATACTTTACACAGTTTTTAAGTGTGTGAAACAAAACACAACAAAGGGAACAAGTATGGGTCACATCATCTTACTCAATATAGACAGGGAAACAGTTGCATGCTGTCCCAAACATTGCCACTGGGTTTTTGCACACCAAAGCAATTGTTTAGGGGAACACGTGGCAATGTTCTGTTATGTCTTCTTTATGAAACA
Organism: Triplophysa yarkandensis; assembly: GCA_033220385.1. Lineage (NCBI taxonomy): Eukaryota > Metazoa > Chordata > Actinopteri > Cypriniformes > Nemacheilidae > Triplophysa > Triplophysa yarkandensis. The sequence continues at coordinate 5,225,973 of CM065656.1, read as the reverse complement.
CAATAGGTTGTTTTTGTTTGTATTTGGACGCACAACTAAACTAAAGGGCGTGGAAACGAGAGCAAGTGCCATTGAGACACTAATCTGCGCGGGAAAGAGAGGACAAGAGAGGTGGGGGTGGCTCTGAAACTCTTTTATCTCCAGTTTCCCACATCCTGCCGCCGAGTTTCGAACCGGCCACCCAATTTGAAAGAATGCTTGGAATGCGCCTCGTTTCCATGGCGACCGGCATTGTTCAATAAAAGCCGCTGCCCGCCAATGGGAAAGAAAAACTTCGCGCGCTAATTTGAGATTAATGAGGTAATGGAGTGCACGCGGTTCATGTACGGTTGTCGACCCACTTATACGTCACAAATAAGCAAGTGACACTTTTAACGTATGTCTGTGCTTTTCTTCTTTAAGGAAATGTTAACATGCATTCATTTTAACTTTAGGTAATTGATTTATGAAACATAGGGAGACTTATAGAATGCACAATACGGGAATATATAATGCACACACACACGCGCACACACGCGCACACACACACACACACACACACACACACACACACACACACACACACACACACACACACACACACACACGTGTCCTTATGCAATCTTTAACTCTGTGTATTCTTTTCGTGTTAATGTTTATTACACTTTTATATGCATTAAGTGTGACGCAAGTTGGTTATGAGATTATGTTATTAATAAACATTTTATAATGTTTCACATTTCCTGCAGTCTTCCAATATGTTTTATAAAAGTTGCAAACAATTCAGCTAAATTAATTCGTGCAGCTGTGTTTGTGTTATCATATTTCTATATGATGTTCTATATTTGGTGTGGGGGTTTTCTTAAACTTCATGATCCATTCTCTCTCTCTCTCTCTCTCTCTCTCTCTCTCTCTCTCTCTCTCTCTCTCTCTCTCTCTCTCTCTCTCTCTCTCTCGCGCATTTTGGCGCGTTCTGATTCCCGCCACGTTGTCTCGCCCTGCTACGATTTCCTTTATTTTCATATTTGATTGACCTTTTTCTGCAGAGGCAGGCGCGTCACCCATTGGCCGCCTCGTGTTTGCGGGCGTGGCCTTCGGTGACGTACGACGCCTAACCCCTCCTCCTTACTACCGGTATAAAATGGTCGTCGCCCCTCCTTCGCGCTTCAGAAAGCCGGGTGTCTGCGTCCGTCACTCATCTCAGTAAACATTAACAACAACATCGAAGCGTTTGTTTTGATTTCAACTCTTGCGCGTCCGGCTCGATTTCAACGGAATTCGGAAGCGCATGAGAAGGGATTTTACCAGCCGGATCCCTGACAGATATTCCCAGTCTCCGTACACGACGGATCTAAAGAGCCGGGATTGGAATAATCCGCTGGGATTACGACACGATGCTTCTGTCGAAGTTCAACACGTTTGCTCACATTTCAACCGTGGACATGCCGGCGAAAATCCAGCTCCAAGGTTAGTGTGTGTGCGCGCGCGCGCCTGTGTGTGTGCGCGCGCTCGTGACGGTTGGAAATAAACAGATTTGCCCACACTGATATGATCGAGTGTCGTGTCCTCTGACGGATGTATGGCGTGTTTGATCCACAGTGAAGGAGAAGGATCCGTTCGAGAAGGTCTATCAGGTCGGGTCTGTGCTCGGCAGCGGTGGTTTTGGGACGGTTTACGCGGGTCTGAGAGTCGCCGACGGCGCGCCGGTTGGTTTCTCTTTCCATCTCATTTGCATATTCCTCTAAATGACTGCGCGCGCGCGCATGTTTCTATGACGCATTATTAACATCCCACAATTTTACAGGTCGCCATCAAGCACGTCGCAAAAGAGCGCGTGACGGAATGGGGGGAACTGGTGAGTAATCCTAATTCAATGGGTGTAAACCTCCATGCGGAGTCTGTGTTATTTACACCGGTTTTCCCGTTACCAGGCCAACGGCGCCCGGGTTCCCATGGAGATCGTGCTGTTGAAGAAAGTGTCGACCGGATACCGTGGCGTCATCAAGATGCTGGACTGGTACGAGCGTGCCGACAGCTTCATAATCGTCATGGAGAGACCGGAAGCGGTTAAGGATCTGTTCGACTTCATCACGGAGAAGGGAGCGTTGCCCGAGGAGCTCGCGCGGAACTTCTTCCGCCAGGTCCTGGAAGCGGTGCGTCACTGCCACGCCAGCGGCGTCGTGCACCGAGACATCAAAGACGAGAACATTCTGATCGACCTCCGGACCGGAGATCTCAAGCTCATCGACTTTGGGTCGGGGGCGTTGCTCAAGGACACCGTTTACACCGATTTCGATGGTAAGGGGACACGCTTGACCTTGACGCCTTTTGGGGTGGATGACGTGTCGAGTGTTTAGTCTTACTGTCCGTGGGGAGACGCATCTTGGGTGTCAACGCTGGAAAAACCTGTCTGTCAATTCCGTGGGTTGGGGTTTTGTCGCCCCCGGTGGTGGGAAACGGAGTTACTACAACTCAAAGTTTGTAAACAGAAGTCACATGGCAACCGGTTTCCAGGCACGCCCACTGTCACGCTCCTGCGCATGACTGTAGTCGTGCTGTTCAAACATGATTCAGCCGCACCTTTTACTACCGTGTTTGTTTTTATAGTCTATTCTCTCGGGATTCAAAATGAATATAAAGGATTGTCCTCTTGTGTTGGTTTGACATGGATTGTTTACGTTCCCTCTTGTTTTTACAGGTACTCGTGTTTACAGCCCACCGGAGTGGATTAAATTTCACCGCTATCATGGTAGATCTGCCACCGTGTGGTCTCTTGGCATTCTGCTGTACGACATGGTCTGTGGGGACATCCCGTTCGAGCAAGACGAAGAGATCGTACGCGGGCAGGTTCTGTTCAGGAGGAGGATCTCCGCAGGTAGGACCGCCTCACATCCGTTTTCAAAGATTTATCTTTATTGCAGCGCAATAATCTCTCGTCCTGTCCTTTACAGAGTGCCAGCAGCTTATCAAGTGGTGCTTGGCCCTCCGGCCTGCGGAACGCCCATCCTTCGAGGACATCATCAACCACCCGTGGATGCAGAGCATGGCGCCATCTACGGACGGGACGGAGATCAGGCTCCACAGCATCAGCCATGAGCATCAGCCTGCTGCTTTCACAACCGTCACTGTGTGCAAATGACTTTAAACGCATATGCAGAGACTTTCCATTGCAATAGAAAGCCACCCTGGGGATCTCTGGATCGAGCAGTGCAAAAAAAAACATGTTTTTCTTTTGTTTTGAGCATTGCTGCCGGGTGGGTGGGGCCTTGAAAGGAAGAGGCCCACCTTTAGAGATCTGTTGGGTCTTGTCTGCTGCTGACCTGTGGCTCAGGGTCCCAAAAATCTGGCTTGTTGGAAACAAGTGGCAACGGGTAGATAGAGATGCCCACCTCGACCGGTGTGGAGAAGCAGGGCGGGCCGAGATAAGTCGTGCTTTAGGGCCGGGCCAGTCTGCTACGAGGGGTCTGCTACAGATGCAGATGAGCCGAGCTTAATAATTTTAGTGCCTTCTGTGCAACATCAAGGGTTGTTTTTTTGTTTTGTTTTGTGGACATACTTGAATTGAGTAACAACCACTGTAACACTCAACTCCTTAACCAGATGTCTTTATTACCTTCTTGCTTCCACTTTACTTGCTTTGTGCGGGTATCTGTCTGTCTTACTCGAATATGTCAAGAGTAACCCAATCGACCTCACGAAACCTCTGCGAGAGAAAAGTCTTACCTCACTATTCCAACTTACCCTTCTTTTTACTGAGTGACCCTCAACAACTACCACATACTTTCACAGATGCACAAAGCAATGCAACTATAATGATAAAGACGACAAGTTCTGCTTTTTTATTTTTGTTTATATTGTATATATTTAATGGCTCGGTCTGTGACTTGTTTCCGAGACCAGGTGTAAGTTATATTTATTTGAGTGTCTTAAAATTAAAATCGAAGTGGAATTATTTATTTATTTATAGATACATTTTTGCAAAAAAGATTTCTCATTCCACCACCGAAGGGCCCACAGATTATTATTTAAATGTATTTTTACCATATTTAAAGCCTTTTTTTTTTTTGAGAAAGATGTACATATGTTGTAAATAATCCTCGAAAGCACTTCTGTTGCATGGTGTACTGAATGTCTACTGATGGTAAACAATACCGGTCTGCTGTTGTTGTGTTCGTCACCTCATTTAAACTGTCTGCTGTGCATTTGTTGGAGGAAATGACCTCCTGAATGTTTGAGGAACGAGTGGTTTTGTTGTTTCCTTCACCTTGAGTAGGCATGACTGCAACATGGATTTTGTTTTTGTTTAGCAATATCAATTGTTTAGAAAGCTATTTTTTTACACGATTGTCAATAAATATTTTTTTAACGTTCATCCTTGTGTTCTTTAAATTAATCATTGACCGTCACACCCAACTTGGCAATCACAAAAATCACTTAATGGCCCTAAAAGTCTTAACCAGACAATAAACAGATGGTATTGCAGAATTAGACAGATTGTGTTGGTATTAGCTGTAAATCCATTAAACTAAGATTATTAATGTTCTTATCGTTTTATATTGATAGCGTATCTTTAATCAGAGGTTAATATCACTACAGGGGTCCCAGGTATCTTGATGGTGGACTTTGATCCAGAGATATCTGAATTGCATAACTTATTTTCGCTCCCAGTGTTTTTGTTGATGACATCGAAATGTTCAAATTTCGATTTAAGCAATGACAATGCTTCGAGATTTCAGTGTTATGACTATTCTCTTTGGGAATCTGCAGTATTATGCGTAGTGTAGTTTCTAACCAAGGATCAAACTTTTTCTTGAAGGGTTTACATCCTTTTAAGTCTTTACTGAGAATTTATCCCATTTTGCTTAACAAACCTGATTCGTTAGAAAGGTTTGTCTTTCAATGTATTAAATGACCCGGGACAGCATGGCCTCAGTATGGGGCGCCCTGACCTCATCCCCCACCGGGCCCAAAACCGCTGCCCTCTCTATAAGGACAAACACAATGCCGGCAGGGAACGTTCCTGTTAAGCCTTTCATTAATCCTCTCACAAAACCTCAGCATTTATTTTCTAAATGAATTACAATGCATAAGACCTCAGGTCCTCCATATGAGGGTGATTATTGGAGGGGATCTGACTGGCATTTGCTAAGCTTGTCAGGAGGTGTTTCGGTGTAAAACAAAGTCTGATTCATTTACACGTCTGAATTCAAACTTGGAGAATTAACTGTCAAAGTCTCAGGATCAGTGGATGCAAAGCGTGTGGGGGACATGGGCTAAAAATAAAAGTTCTTCAATAATTCTTTGTCGTGCCTAACCATAGTTTCTTAATGATTTATTCATAATAAGGTCATATTTTTAAAGTAATGGGTCATCCAAAAACCCATATATATAGTCATTTTAAACAGGTAGGACTCAAAAAAGAAGATATTTAAAATAATGTTGATATTTGGTACCCAGTCACTTGCATTGGTTTGTGTCTGTACATAGAAGTGAATGGGCTCCACCGCGGTTCGCTTGCAAACGTTTCAAAATTTATTTTTGCAAAGCATCTCTACATATAACATGTTGAGGAAAAGCAATACATAACATTTCTAACAATGATAAGAAATGACAAGAGGCTGAGTAAATGATTGACTTTTTAGGTGAACTATTACTCTAAGAAAGGTTAAGTGTTTAATTGAATTGTAACATTGTAAAGTGTTTTTAAAAAAACACACCCTACTCTTGCTGTGCGAAAGCTAAGCTGCTGGATCACCTTATTTGAGTAAAAAATCCTAGTTCCCTAGTTTGGAAGTTTGATCAATGGAAAGACTAGTGAATGGACACCATCTTTCCCATGCAAAGCAAAGCGTCATGCAAACCCGAGAGTCAAATAGCTGGTAAGCATTTGCATGCTTGGAATATATGAGTGATTCTCTCCAGCGATAGGGAACATTTGACTGCTGAATCACTTTGGCCCCTGTTTCATAACCACCACAAAACAGTACAAACACACGCAATTTTCCAAACCAATATTCCGACTATTTACAAATGCAGGCGGTGTTGAGGACGAACACGGAAAAGCATTTTCACTATATGCTAATACATACATGATGTGATTTTGGCGATGTCGACATGGCCCTTGCACGTGTTTAAGGTTGACCCGTTGTGTACTATTTATAGCATTGAGCTGTACTTGGCGACCTTTGTCCCGTTATAAAACGCATTGTTGATTTGTGTTTTCACTGTTCAATTATTATATTTACAGTTGATGAGATTTAATAGAGGAGATACGATAAAAACATGTTTTTTTTTCATATAATAAAAATGTAAAGTTCAGCAATCCACCTTTCAACCTCTACACTGTTAAAGTGTTTCATGTGGCTTAGTTCATGTAAAAAATTTACATTTTTTATTAACATTATTTAAAAAATCTATATAGTTTTTCATTGTAAAATATTTAAATTATAAAATGTCAATAGAAAATTTCTTTAAAATTTACACATATTTGTTTATTTAATGTAATGAAAATAGTAATTTAACAAATATGTACACAAAGTGTAAACAGTATATTTGCTTTGTTTCAAAGCTTTTAATTTTGCCAGTTATTTGGGTTTAGTTAATTCTATGTAAAACACGGCAATTTTCATTTTGTTTTTAAACAAGCTCGTTTGTAAACATATATTGGGTTTTGCACATTAGCATCCCCTGTGTAAATATCATTCGTTGCATAATGAATGGAAAAAGCTGCCTCGTCATTTAACATATTAACTCAAGTGACCCTGAATTTTCCTCTGCTTGGGTTAAGAGTTCTAGTTGCTTTTCCATTCACTCTCTCTCTCTCTTCTTTCACACTGCTGGGAAATGGTTAGCTGGCTCTCGCCTTCCTCTTAAAGAACCGGATCTGTTAAGTAATCAACACCCCCCCCCCCCCACACACACAGATGGACAGTTTGAACAAAATTGAAACTCTCAAGCGACGGAACCGAGAGTGAGAAACTTCATAAGAGTTAAATATTGAAAGTGGTCAGTCTGGCTCCTGGCTGCAGGTGTGTCATTTGTGTAAACCTCTATAATTACTTTCATTATAGTGAGTTTTAGCCACACACGGGCACAATGATTTGGGCAAGGTCATCGTGGCCTCACTTTGATTGTATCTTGTGTGTGTGTGTGTGTGTGTTTGTGTGTGTGTGTGTGTGTGTGTGTGTGTGTGTGTGTGTGTGTGTGTGTGTGTGTGTGTGTGTGTGTGTGTGTGTGTGTGTGTGTGTGTGTGTGTGTGTGTGTGTGTGTGTGTGTGTTTGCGTGTGATCGGCTGTTCACTCACATGCTCAGCTGGATCTCTAAATCCAATATTACAGAACAAACCTCATTCAGCATAACTGTGTGCTCAAAACAAAAGCAACACACCGCATTGTTAACCAAAGCAGGCTTTATGATTATCATTATAGATTATATTAAAGTTTAACAATTTCCCATTTTTCACTGTGACATGAGAGTGAGACATAAATGATAGACTCTTTTTCTCTGCCTTATGGAGAGAAACCCATAAGAGAAATCACATGAGATTTCGGTAATGTCTCAGTTAATTTTCATAGAAATAAATAAAATACAATGCAGAGGAAATGGAAATGTTTGGTTAAGTTATAGCTGGTAGATAAACTTTATGAAAATGTATTGGCCTTCTTCTCAGTTGAAACCTGTATGACTTTTTCTTCAACAAAACACAAAAAAGATATTTTGAAAATGTTGGTTACTGGCACTTATTCACTTGCACTGGTTTTGAGGCCACTTAAAAGAAATGCATGGGTGACGATATTCCCAACATTCTTCTAAATATCCTCTTTTGTGTTTTGTAGTTAAAAAGTAAGTCAAACATAGTTAAAATATCAAAAGGGTAAATGATGACAGTTTTCATTTTTTTTCAATTACATCACGTCACCTAAGTCTCACAGACCTCACAAATATCTCCAGAAGAGAGCTCAACATTTTCCCAAAATGAGCTCAGATTTGTCTGCAATGAAAATACGATATTATTTTCATCTCAATATGAAATCAGATATTCTCATACACCTCCATACTTGTATCTCATTTGTTTCTATTTCGAACAATTTAATGGGAAGTGACTTGCATAAAGCTCTTTTAAATCTCCAAAGTTATGAAAGAGCGACAATTGAGCAATAAAAGTTTCCTCTGGGAACACATTAACATGCACCGAGTGTCTCTGAATTAAAAGACTGCGGGAGTGAGATCAGTGTTTACTTCCAGGCCGCTCTTCCTGTGTTTCCAGGACTCTTCGGAGCAGCTCGGTGTGGAATGTGTTGCTAGGAGTGAAACTGACTCTTTTTCTCATTTTCCCAGTCTGTTCGTACCTGTTAATGCTTTTCTCCCATGCCTCTGCGAATGGGTTCTTTGGCTACCCAGCATTCTTTTCACCTCGACTCACTAAGCTCTCAGCAATGAAGTGCTCAGAGCACTGATCACAGATCAGTCATTTAGGCTAAAGGTCACAGGCCCAGAGCAAACACTGTTTTGCGAGGGCAGAGGGCGTGCCAGCCTTCGCAACATTCCTGTCGATCTGCCTCGCACATATCAAAGACATCGATATCCCGACCTGCAACGGCAAACACAAGGCTGTTGACGAAACTCTTGTGATTCATGCTTCGGTAAATAGCTAAGTCAAGTTTGGACAAATATGAGGGATGGGACGAGCTTGAGTTTTGCACACGGTCCTGTGTGTCCTCTCCTCAAACAGAATTACTCATTTGAGTTTGAGTGACTTGAGAACTCCACTGGAGTCAGTTCCCATGGTGGAGAATGGGCTGTGGTGGGTGGAATCGGTGTTAAGTGCAGATACGTATGTGCATTGAAATTAATGGAAAAGTTAAAAGTTTGCCCAAAAATTACATTTCTGTCCTTATTCTGATATTTTAAACACGTATGACTTTCTTTTTTCTGCAAATCACAAAAGAGGATAATGTGAAGAATGTTTATAAATGGCACCAATTTACTTGCTGTAGTCCATATAAGAGAAGTGAAAGGGTGCCACTGCTGTTAAGTATCCAACATTTTTACAAATATCTTGTTTTGTGTCCTGTGGAAGAAAGTCATAAAGGTTTGAAAAAAAAAAAAAATTTCATTGTGGCATAATATAAACCACAATATAATACATAACATGGTATAAAAAAGATTTTTGACTTTATATTGAAAGGTTTAATTTTTATTTACTTCAATCGCAAACTTGACAATTCTGAGATGTCTTCTGAAATTCTACTTGAGACATCCGAGAATGAGGAAAACAGCAATATAGATGTCTGGGAGAAATATTTGCAATGAATAAGAAATTGTTTAAGAAATTGTGTTTTTCCTTGTTATGAAATTGCCAAGAAGTTAATACTCAAACACATGTTGCTCATCCCTGTTTCTACTATGGATGTGAATGAAATTATACGGCTTGTCAATGAAAGGTGTGCTATGACTTTCTAAACTACAAGAACCCGTTTTTAGACATAATTGTCCATGTTTGGATTTGAACAGGATCAGGATCAACAGTAAAATCTTTTTTCCTGAAAGACTTGTTAGATTTTCAAACATATCAACAAGTTGAACAGAAGTTTCACAACAATGCAACAGCAAAAGTTAACAAACCAAACGGATCTCTTTACACATCTGTCATAATACCTCCTACATACCAGGCCTTCCCATCAGCCCCTCCTTACAGGCTTCCCGTAAAGCTGTGCATAACTTCCTCATTCCCCAGCCTATCATCACTCAGATACAGACAAGTGAATACTTGAACTTTCTTCCTCTTTTCTGTGCTCATGCGTGATAGGTGGTCACTTTTACATAAATTATACACAAAATAAATCCAAATTACACAAAAAGTGATATAACAAAATAGACAAAATGCATTGTGCGTGCTCCCTTATCAGATGAGCGGCTCTTCACTGTTGTGGGTACAAGATGACACACACATTTCTTGGAAATACGTTTTATGTTTTTGTGGTTCATGTAGTGACTGAATGCTGGTGCATGAAAGTTAACACTGCTGGTGTGCCAGTTCATGACTTAAACCACAATGATGACTTTGCATTAAAGAAAATCAAAGCAAAAACAGATTTGTAATACCTCCTCAGAGTGTAGATACATTTCAAAGTGGGTGTGAATGAAAAGCAATAGGCAAATTGTTTTTGACCCTCCACGTTGCTGGCACTCATGGGGTTATACTGTCAGGACACCTGTGTATGTCCACTTACATCACCTGTGGGCTCAACGTCATGGCCAAAACTGAAAACTAGTTCTGAGAAAAGTTCTAGCGCTGTGTGTTTGCAGTTACCACATGGTTTGTTCTTTCATTTTTATTGCAATGTCAATCATACATGTGTTGCAACCCAACATACTTTCTAGGGTCATTGTACATGTGGGCTATGAGGGCTTTCCGGTTTACCAAATCCTTATGTGAACACTCAGATCTGAGCAGCAGGTGATGAAATCATGAACTTTAACATACTGCTGTAACATCTCATATATCGCCATAATAACACCACATTTCCTTTTCTGTCATTAGTCAGAGATAACACATTGTCAGAAGGTTTCCTGTTGATTTTTATTGGCATAATCTCTGCCTCTTGTGTCACAGCATCACATGAGCGTGTGTCACTGAATGGTGGTCACAGAATACAAATCACGAGGACAGCAAGTGAGAGGAAGCCGTTGTGATCATAATGTTATTGAACAGCATAATAAAATGTCATGGTCTGTAAACGTAAACGATAGGGCTGTAAAACCTTCGGTCAAAGTGCCATGGCTTCTGGATGCTTCTTGTTCACCAAAAAAAGAAAATTGACTCATCTTTTAATTTCCAGACTTACCTTTTTCTTCTGCAGAACACATAATAACATATTTCCAAGAATGTTGGTAACTGAAGGGTGCATTCTTGAGTTGCATTGGTTTTGTGTTTGAACAACTACGGTGAATGGGTACAACTTTCTTCAAATTATCTTCCTTTGTTTATACTGTATGCAACCAGATCTGAAATAGTCTACGTAGTCAGGGCTCTGATCTTTTAATTGTTTTATGTTTGTCAAACGGACATGTGACGGAGTCTATAATATTAATGTATGTTTCTTTGTATTTAAACCATTCATTATTTACATTTGAAGCATAAACATTTTAAAAATAATTCCATGTGGTTGAGTAAACACCTCAAAAATAAACAATTACATAATGTAATATTTTAGAAACAGTTCCATTTCCTTCTGTGTTTTGAAGTGAAACAATTTACACATAAAAATGAATACGTTTTAAAGCGTTGTTTCCAATTGAAAGTGGCCAAAAAATGTATCAACCCATGGACGTCTGTATTTGGAGTCACATTTAATGTTGAAGTGGAAACACACACGACAGGCTGATCCAAACTCTGATGTAATGTCCTTAAATCACGTCAATATGAGGCTCAGTAGTGTTTGTGGGCACCACATGCCTGTTTGACCCCTCTATAATGCCTGAGCTTGCTCCTGATGAGGTGGCGGATGGACTCCTGAGGGATCTCCTCCCAGGCCTGGACTAAAGCATTCTAAAGTATGGATGGACTCAGACGTGATTTTCCAGATGTGCTCAATTAGATTCAGGTCTGGGGAACGGGTAGGCCAGATGAAGTCTAGCATGAGGTCACATGAGGGCTAGCATTGTCTTGCATTAGAAGAAACCCAGGGCCAACCATGCTCTGGACACTACGCTGATAGACATGGCCAACCTTCTTGCTACTCATGTGCCATCCTGGATGAGCTGCACTACCTGAGCCTCTTGTGTGGGTTGAAGACTCTATGTCATGCCACCGTTAGAGTGAAAGCACCAACAGCATTCAAAAGTGACCAAAACATCCGCCAGAAAGCATAGCCACATGAAATATTTTTTACAGTATACATGAAACAAAATGTCTTCCTTTTATAACATACTATATATTTTATGGGCTTTTTCACAAGAAGAAATTTAAACGCAGGAGATTTAAATTCTTCATTTAATCTCCTTATGGTGTAGTGAAACATTGACTCGCTCATATGACTGCTCTAAATACAGAACATCTTTGAAGAGGTCAGGGAGGGCGACTTTTTTTCTCCATTCCTCAGTTCTTCCAGTTTCTTCGCTGTGGAGTTGATCTACTTCCTTCCTTACCTGACCTACTTCCTGCACTTCTCCGCTGACCTACCATCCGCCGGCAGTGCCAAGCTTAACCAGGCCTCTTGTATAACTCACTGCCATTCAGTCTTAAGTCTGCGTCTGTATTTGAGCCGGACGGAGTCAGTGACTAACACTCTCTGTGGGTGGTTTAGAGACTGTTGTTGGCAAGAAGCTATTAAGTTCACACTTTTTATGGACAGTGGTATTATCGTGTCAGACTTAAAGAACAAGATGACAGTCATTAAAGTGAAAGAATTTGCTTAGTTAGGCATTTACATAAAGATGAATGGGCATTCACTCAAAGAGCGTTCAAGACGTGATTTATAAGCTGCGTTCCTCGGTTCTTAACCAGTGGAAGAATCATATAGTCTGGAGTTATTTTGATTCTCTTCCAATGTGAGTAGATATAGGGAAATATAGTTATGAGTTCTAGTCTTGAAAGTTGAATGAGATTAATTGTGGAGTATTTGGAGGTTTTCTGCTACTCAGATTGTTCAACTTAAACCAAAACAGTTTAACATCTCTTATAACATTGTGTTAGTATGAACTCATCATATTCAGCTAAAGGACTCTCATCCATTTTGGAAGGAAATTTACCAACCTGTCACCTTTTGTAGCAATTATGGTGTGGTAAACTTCATTTTGTGCATCAGGTGGAAAAATTGTTGTTTTGTAGGATTAACGTGTCTTTTGAGTTGTAGCTATGGTTTTTAAAGTTTGGTCATAAATGAAAACTTCGAATGGCACCCGTTTCATAGAATGACCCAAATGATTGACTCCTACAATAGAGCCAAAGAAGATTACTACACAAAAAATGACTGATTCTATTAATATATTTTTGTAACATACACTAATATTTCCGGTGAATCTAATAGAATTATTAAAGATAATCAGATTAATGTTTTACGCCTACATGCAAACAATTTAAACTGTATACTTACTTAATTTCAAAGCTTTCAAATGTTCACTTTTTTGTATAAAATTGATTCACGTAAAAGCACAATAAACATTTTTTGAGTCAACGGTGCATAGCTACAAATTCGTGGTCAGCACAATTAACACATTTGAATCTGAGATTTGTCTGAGGAATTGGGATTCCTTTGTTTGGCCTTTAAAGTGTTTAAAGAGTTTTTCTCTCTATGAAGTAATATGACGTTCATGTTGTTGCAGCAGGATATTGTCTTTCCTGCAAGCTGCTGACCTCATACGGAGACCAGACCGGTGCATGTACTCGATAACCTCTCCATGCACTGACACACACACACACACACACACACACACACACACACACACACACACACACACACACACACACACACACACACACACACACACACAAAGAAAAACAAGGAACTCGTTGGAAAAAAGCAGAATTCCAAAGATGCCCGATTTTCCTGAAGGACGCAGGCAGCTTGACCTTTCATCTGTGTGTGTGTGTGTGTGTGTGTGTGTGTGTGTGTGTGCCTAAGGGGAGTGTAGTAATGAGGGGAGGGTCTCTACACAAACACAGGACCGTAGTAAACTCCTTCCCACGTGCACTATTGACACAAACATGATAAATCCTCAAAGTTTCCGTATCAGCTCTTTAACACATTGTGAGTGGAAAAACTTACTGATAGTTGAAGGTCAACATCACATAAGTGGCAGTATGCAATGAACCCTGATGAACTCATAGTAAAGGGAATAATGTTACAATATGAACATCAAGGAAGCTCTTACAGATTAACAATAGTGAAGCTATTCAAGTCGACAGGTTCTAAGAACCACAAGTGTTTTATTTCCAGACATATTTCGTGGGAAATACTATTTCCACTCAGGATTTTTAGCATATTGTTCCACACAACTGGATGCGTTTGTGCATGTGGGCCTTAATCTTATTTCTGATTTATTTCAACAAAATAAAAAACAATTTTATATTCATTCAAATTATGTAAAGTTTTTTTACATTCTATTTTTAACAGGTCAATGTTATATTAATATTGCAATTTTTCTGAAAAGGAAAAAGTACAATAAAACAAATTTAGGTTATGAACAACATAGCATAGTTAATTAGTGAACCAGCAGGCTGATATACTTATTTCTTTTTTTGTTTTCCCAAACTTGTCACCAGATTATATTTAAAGTCTTTGCTTTCATTTGTGTCTCCTGCCATCTAGTGTTTGAAATAAGGTATAGTTACACTGAAGGACAACAAGTTTTCCCCATTTAACTCAATGTTTGTATGTGTTGGGAGCAAACTTTAAATGTTTGAAGTTATACATTGAACTTACTAAAGGCATCAATATGACTTAATATATATAAAGTCATCAATGTGTATGTGTGTGTGTGTGTGTGTGTGTGTGTGTCTCTGTATGTGTGTGTGTGTGTGTGTGTGTGTGTGTGTGTGTGTGTGTGTGTGTGTGTGTGTGTGTGTGTGTGTGTGTGTGTTTGAGTGTCTGTCTGTCTGTCTGTGTGTGTGTGTGTGTGTGTGTGTGTGTGTGTGTGTGTGTGTGTGTCTCTGTGTGTGTGTGTGTGTGTGTGTGTTTGAGTGTCTGTCTGTCTGTCTGTCTGTGTGTGTGTGTGTGTGTGTGTGTGTTTGTGTGTTAGTGTGTGTGTGTGTGTGTGTGTGTGTGTGTGTGTGTGTGTTTGTGTGTGTGTGTGTGTGTTTGTATGTCTGTGTGTGTGTGTGTGTGTGTGTGTGTGTGTCTCTGTGTGTGTGTGTGTGTGTGTGTGTGTGTGTTTGAGTGTCTGTCTGTCTGTCTGTCTGTGTGTGTGTGTGTGTGTGTGTGTGTGTGTGTGTGTGTGTGTGTGTGTGTGTGTGTGTGTGTGTGTGTGTGTGTTTGTGTGTTAGTGTGTGTGTGTGTGTGTGTGTGTGTGTGTGTGTGTGTGTGTGTGTGTGTGTGTGTGTGTGTTTGTGTGTGTGTTTGTATGTCTGTCTGTGTGTGTGTGTGTGTGTGTGTGTGTGTGTGTGTGTGTGTGTTTGAGTGTCTGTCTGTCTGTCTGTGTGCGTGTGCGTGTGTGTGTGCGTGCGTGTGTGTGTGTGTGTCTGTCTGTGTGTGTGTGTGTGTTTGTGTGTCTGTCTGTGTGCGTGTGCGTGCGTGCGTGTGTGTGTCTGTCTGTCTGTGTGTGTGTTTGTGTGCGTGCGTGCGTGTGTGTGTCTGTCTGTCTGTGTGTGTGTTTGTGTGCGTGTGCGTGTGTGTGTGTGCGTGTGTGTGTGTGATGTTTTCTTAACATTTAATAAAGCAGCTTCTTAAAATCTCACCTTAAGTTTAAGTTTATTTAAGAAAACAATCTGCTCTCTTATTGGCTGTTCTTCCTTCATTATTAAAACTTATCCATTATTTTATTTTATAAAATAAAAGTCATTTTTGCCATGAAAAACATGCATATATAATATTTGTGTCTGTACAATAATGACAACTTTACACAAAAGTTTGTTGAGTCTTTCAGCAGAATGAGCACAGCTCGTGAGAACTGTCACAACTGAAGAACATGACGCCGTTCAATAAAGCTGCGATCCCATTGGTTCCCATCAGTGCACCTGTTCATATCCGCCAATCACAGCGCGAACTCAAGACCCACCAAGATGGCGGCGTCCATCCAGAACCACCGAAAGCTTCTTCTATGTTGACAAAACACGAGCGATAACTCGTCGAAACAAAGTTACACATTTGTTGACCAAACACATAACGCAGCAGTCGCCGCTGGACATGTCGGGGATCGGTGTGTTGTCGGGTATCATGGCGGTTTGAGAGAGAGGGGAAGCGGGTGTATGACTGCCATGGCCACCGACAACAGAATTCAGTTCTGGAAAAGAAACACAAAGGTTCCCGGAAGGTGAATTTAATTCAATTTAATTCAATTCAATTCAATTTAATTCTATTCTTCAGACGTTTAACTGCATTATTTAATGATTATATGCGATGATGTTTGGAGTTTTTAGCCTCGACCACCTGCTTTGTTTACTGAATCCTGTGGCTGTGTTTTAATATCTAGTGTGCTGACTAACTAGACAGCACTCATGTGTGACATATGAGCCAACTATACTAGGGTTTATCACTTCCTGTTACACAGAGGTCAACATTTGAGGTTTTAATATCCTTGTGAGGTCACTCTTTCATTTATACAGAATTATTTTTAGTTTTAGTTAAGGATTTTTCATTGTCAACTTAGGGTTGTTTTCAGAATTGACATCAATGGACACATATAAATATATATTAATTATTTTATATTTTATAAAGAGTTTTCCCTTGGCCACCTGTCCGATAGTTATTTTAATTCCCATAAATCACACAAGTTGTGTCCTTTTAATTCAACATCCATAACACAGGATTATTTACCTTTTTTAAAATAGAAAACATGCGTATTATACGACTAAAGGCCTTATATGATATATAAAGTCTTACTAAATAATTATTACTAACGTACAGCTGTACAAAAGTTGTCATTGTTCATAAACAGGGACACAATAATGTAAAAAGCATCCCTGACGGCACACACACATCTGTCAGATATCATTCTGTAATAATGTTAATTGTTTAAAATAATTAAATAAAATCAAATAAATCTGAATACAACTAAAGTTCAGATATAATCCAAACACTGATCTCGTGGTTTTGTTGGTTGGCTTTTTCTGCAAGGTTAAAGTATTTTGTGACAGGTTAAGGCTCTTTTCTTATGACTGGATGGAGTTGTTGACATTGCAGATTGTATGGATGTTTAGGGGAATCAGTTCAACAGATTCTCTGTATGAGTAAGAGATGATTTATATCAAAGCTTGAGCAATGACTTGACAGTTTGAGGATTACTTTTAGTGGTTGCATAATTGTCATAAACAGGAACTCGCATGCCACCAGTTTTTGCTATTACTGCTGTTTAACTGCATGTGCAGTGTCAGACATAAACTTTTTTATTTTTAACACAAAAAATACTAGAATGGAATGCATTTAAAGGGGAATTTTGATGGCTTTTTTATTATATAATTATGTATAGCTACCTGTTTCCCTTTTTTGTGGTTTAGCACGGGGAAAGGTTCATTTCTGACTTTGTCTTAAAAATGACTTTTTATTGTGATAGCCATCAAAGTGAACAAAACAGAAACTTTATATATCATGTGTTATCTTCATAATTTGATCTTGACATTGATGAGTTTAAGATTGTGGTCCTGTTCATTGGACACACCTGGCCTGTGTGACTGGTGGCTATCATATAAGAAGTTATTTTATATAGATTTTGTTTTGTATCATCTCATGATTATTCATTAAATCTGCTAGAAAACTAACATCGAAGTGTGGATTCATCTGTTAATTCACTATAATTGTAATCTTTGACATGGTCGTATTCAGTCAATATTTAAGATTTCGATGTTATATACTAACAGAATGTTCTTTTGCATTGTGTTGATGTATTGGATATAAAAGTAAAAAAAAAAAAAAACTAACTTTAGCTTGGTGTTCACTTGCATGTTTATATATACAGTACTGTGCAAAAGGCACATCAGTACTTTCATTGGTTCAATGGTTTGAGTCTGTATAAACATCATTTGCATATGAGTTGGCATTTTTTTTCAATCATATTTATAATCCAGTGAGAATTGCATCATGCTGGAAAGTAAAGAGACCTGTCACAGAACTGTAGCTTTGCAGGTATATGCATTTAGGAGCCTTGACTTTTCTATATAGTCTGTTTCTCTCTTTTTATTTTTATAATAAATAGATTAAATATATGGTGGCATTAGATCTCTATGTGTACCACTAGATGTCCCACATAGATCTTGTGGATACAAACATCTAACTATTTTTTTTACAAGTAATACTAAAATGAATGTTTAGAAATAGATACTCATATTCTTCTCTGAAGCTGACTTAAAAATATTTATTTGGGTAAAAATACTGACTTAAGACGTTTGCACCATACTGTATGTATTGTATACCACCAAAACAAGATAAGTATAAAATCAAACTGAAATATTGTCAGTTTTTTAATGCGTTTTATCATACTTGTGCTTTTCATTAAGCACATTGTCCTCAAAATATGTCTCCAGAATCCAAATAATGTCAGCAACACAGCATTTTTGTTTGTTTATGTCTTGTAGGAAGGAGAGATTAAGACCCACTCATAACATGCTTCTATAAACCCCTTATATTTATTGAAACTGTAAATATTAGTGCTCATGAGTGTACTTTAAAACAAATGATTTGCTTTCAGTACATCACAATCAGTTTTACTGTAGTCCTCATGATGTCTAGACAGCTGTTGCTGGTCGTACTATGAATGAAGCACAATGAGAGATATTATGTTGGAAAACAGATGGAATTCCCCGTAGAGATAAGCCGGCCGAGCAAAAGGGCCTTGTCGTCAGGGCGTGGTGGTTGTATTTGACTTGTTGTTCGGGTGGATCCATTGTAGTTGTAAGACATACAGTGTTGGGCGTAGCCTGAGCGTATAAGAGGTGAAGCCACTTCCCCCCTACTTATCTCGGTCATGAGAAAGGACAGAGCATGCAAAATTGATACTAGATGCCTCCCAGCATTTGTAACAGCTTGTGATCTGCCAAACAATATAAGCCACATAAGTACAATGTATCTGTAATGTAATGCTTTCTAAAGGATGTTATTTTTTGTATTTTGTCTGTGTTTTGGCCTGCACTCTGTTGCATTTATACGTGTTGTGTGATAAAGTGTGTATGTGTGTAGACTACAGGAAGGAACACTACGTGTTTAAGATAACAGTGCCCTCTGGGAAACTCCTCACTTACTCAAATATGCTCCTTGCATACAAGCCAATATTTAATGCAAATGCAGGCTTACATATCTGGAAGTAATTTACCTTTTATTCAACCTAGCTGCATAAATATAGATGAGTCGTGTTTGGAATGCATTGTGCATTCTTTTGCCAATTATTTTGCCGGCCCATTTGCACATAATAGATTTAGTATTGTGATGGTTTCAGCGGTTATCAACAGAAATATGGCCTTGTAAAAACCTATCCATTTATTTTCCTTTCCATAACATTAGCGTACCGATTGTCCTGTGTTACCTTGAAGATTCTGCTTAGCACGGCAATGTCTGGACTTATTTTATTATTATGCAGGATGCTGTACGATAACTCAAAATTGCCTCCGTGAGGTTTATTATTGTGTTTGTCTTGTAGTTAATGTGGATTTTTAATATGAAATGTGTTTTATGCTGTCACTCTTCAAGAATGGCCTCAAAGGGATAGTTCACACAAAAGTTAAAACACTTTCTAGCAGGGTGGTAACAATACTTCGTGGTACAATATTATGCAATATAAAAATATTGCATCGTAGAGTGATGGGGATATTTTACGATATGAAGTGCCATTAATTCTTTACTTTGAGCCGTCAAATCGTGACATACTCTACGCCTGAGTGTCATGTGTGCATCACCTCAAGCGTCGCATGAATTACCTGCATCACCTCAAACTAAATATCATGGCATCATGGCGTAGAAAGATTCTGATATTAAAATAGCAGGACTCTAGACTACGACTAAAATAACCATGTTTCTTCCCAGCTGGGGAAACTTATGCAAGAATAATGCTGGAAACATGCGTGCTGTTTAAACTTTAGTTCTATCCAATGATTCTTCAACAAACAAAATAAAAGACATAATGTTAAATACTTTCATTTGTAAGTCGCCATATTTAAAACACAAAATGCAGCTTTCATGAAGAAAAACTAAAGAGCGCAAAATTTTATTACTTAATGTTCTTTAATTTTAATTACAAAATTTTATTTAATTTTATTAGACTTCTATTAATAGTTGTTTTATTAGTTTTTTCAAACCGGTAAATATGTTTTCGAAAAACATATGTGAAAAAACAGACAATTATTTGAAGTCATTGACTTCCATTGGAACTGTTTTTATCAGAACAAAAATCTAATAAATGAACTATTCCTACTCTGGTAGTTTATGCTGTTTAAGAGCTGTTTGATAACAATTCTTCCAAATGTCTATCACTGCTTTTATCAGAACAAGGAAATGTATATAGATTTGAAACATCTCATAGGTTTGTAAATAATGACACATTTATAAACTTGTTTGATACATTTTAAGTAATGTATACAATAGAAGTGAATGTGTACCACTGCTTCTACCAACTTTATTCAAAATATCTTTTTTGTTTTTAGTTATACAGGTCATACAGGGCTTAAATGATAAGATCCAGAGTAAATTATATGAATATTTAAAAAAAAATTATCTTTCACTTTTGAGAGTCTCTAGAGCTGGTTGCTTTCTATGTGTTTTGTTGTGTTGGGTGACACATGAAATCATCACAATCAACTTTGTTGCTAATCTCTGAAATTAGGCAGCATTGTGTTTGTCTTGCTGAATTTGATGTGCTTTTTGTCGTTCGATCAATTTCACAATCTTTCCTTGATTTGTGAATTGCTGTCATGAGACATGAAGTGCCTTTTTAAAGTGATTGTTGTGTCGTGAGCCAGATGACATTGTCAAAAATATGCTTTTGAAAACTGATTTACATTTTATAATGAATGCGTTGATCCCAATATTATAGAAATATCATACAGCACATGGACAGAAATCATTCATTGATGATGCTTCTCATAAATTCTCTTGATTGTGAAGAGTATGCAGAACTGTAATCTAGTTTAGTTTAAAGAAGTCTAGGGTATAAAAGAAATCTTGGTGATATTTTTGTTTAATGTTCATGTCTCCCAAATTGCATTTTTTGCCATATCACATTTCGGTTCGAATGGCATCAGTCAATATGTTCATAATAAAGAGGATAAAGGTGTCTGTTTATTCACTCTGTTTATAGCCCACATAAGATTTCTTTCTCTTAGCCTACAGCCAGTATATGGAGCACAGCACCCCCCTTTGGATCCACGGAGACACCGTCAGTAAGTCCCGCTAGCTGTAACGTTAAGCATCCCTCCTGTCCAGTCCTTTTCTTCATTTTTAATTTCCACGGATCGCCAACTGTGCATGCAAGATGTGCATCTACCCTCAAATATATGTGTTATGTGTGATTATTTGTTTGTATTAATAAACTACACAAGATTTTGTGCAATATATTCATTTTCAATTGTTGTTTGTTTTCCTCTTTTAGATTCAAAGACACTCCAAAAGCCAGCAGCCTCAACACCAAATCCAAAAAGCCGTCGACATTCCATGAGTTTGCACGCAGCACTAATGATGCGTGGGACATTGATGATGAAGAGGATGAAGGTATATTCGGTCTCAAACATTCCTCATCATCACCTGTCCAATCCCGATCCATGCCTCAAACTCCCAGCCTCAAACTCTCCAAAGCCCTGGAGGACACAGACACACAGCCCTGCCCACTGGATAGGCAGGAACCAATCAACACGAAACCTGATATAGATGAGCTGGATATTGAGAGCGGTACGCCCAATGGCAGGGTGGTGAAGTCCTGTAGTGATGCTCAGCTGAATGTTAATGCAGGTTAATGCTTTATGATTTTAACATGCTTTTAAAATCATAAAGGTTGTATCAGATGTTTTAAAAGTGGAAAATGAAAATAACTTAATCCTCAGTTCTTTCTGTTTTGTTCCTAATCCCATACAGCACGGAGTACCCTGCAGAAACAGCAATCACTTCCTGTACGGCCCGTCATACCGCTGGTTGCTCGCATTTCGGACCAAAACGCCTCAGGAGCTCCGCCCATGACTGTGAGGGAGAAAACACGACTGGATAAATTTAAACAACTGCTTGGCAGCGCCAACACAGACCTAGGTATGTTAAACAAAAACTTGAAATGCAATCAGAAGTAATTTCTGGGACATTTTTCCGAATGAGTGGCATTTGCTTCTGTAATGTTTTAAAAATAAATACTTTCAACACTGTATCTAACAACACACGTTTAATTGTTTGAAATGGATATTGGGCAATTTAAGGCACCTTTTTGTCCATATAAGTAGTTCAAGTAGGAGAGGGGTGCATTTTTCTTAGTCCTGTTATCAAAGTTGGTTTCGATGGGGATATTTATAAAAAAGTCAACCAATTATTAGGGCTGTAAAACGATTAATCGCGATTTATTGCATACATGATAAACGTTTCTGTTTACATAATACATTTCTGTGTACTGTGCCTATGAATTTGGAGTTTATTTACTCAAAGACACTGACCTACATGTATGTAAAATATTTAGATTATTTTATTTACATTTTCCAGTAATTGAATTTATACATAATTGTTTATTAATATTTATTTGATATTTTTCTTCATAAATATATGTATGTTTATGTGTTTATAATTAAAAAATGTATAAGCACAGTACACAGATATATATAATGTAAACACCAACTTTATTTTGGATTCGGTTAATCAAGTTTTTAGCATATAATTAACAAATCCATGCTAAATAGCCAGCACAGATGCTGAAAGTATGAGGATACACAGTGATTTTAGTGATTTATCAAACATAAATTTTAAAAAGACAATTTATACAACAGGACAGTATGTCAGGATTGACCGTTTCAGACACAGTTCAATTATCATCAAATATATGGAAATAAAAATTAACAGTCCTACCTGTTTCACCATGTTCCCTTTAAAAGATGGGAATGATGCTAAAAAAATATGTATTTTATCAAAAATGTTGCGAATGTTATTCACTTTTTTTCTTTGGCTTAAAAAAAGTTTATTACATTTTTAACATAATATTTTCTGGCAAATTAAACAAAAATTGCTTTGTTTTATTGTTCTAAAAAGTTTTTATAAATGATTTGAATTCAATATTCTTAATTGTCCAGTTAGCTAGACCCCTTTCTTTATTCTTTATCTTAATTCTTTACAGTTAATTTTTTAATTTAATATTACGGTGACATAAATGCAAACCATTCGGTTTAATGTCCCTTCTGCTGAATTAATTTTTTGATTATTGATAGTTTGGTTACAAGCACTCTTCGGAATATATTCCTCTGTGTTCAGATTTGGAACAACTACAGATTCAGTAATTCATGACAGAATGTTTGTTTTCGGCCTAACTATCCCTTTAAAGTAAAAAAAAAAGATGCAGTTGAAATTTATCATTTAATAACGCATTTATCCCCAAGAATTTAATGAAAATAACATCACCCAATGAATACTTATGCTGGGAGGTTTTAGAATGTCTATCTCCCCACTTTTCATGTTATTTCTAAATCACCGGTAGACTGTAAGATATAAAAGACCTTAATTTGTTGTACCAACATTTCCCGCCAGTTTCCTCGCCTCCAGCCGAATCTCTTTGCCAGGTAGAATAGTGTCGGATGGCAGGATATATGAGTCTCATCCGTGGTGTTATCCCAGTCTTCCTGAATTCACGCTGAGAGGCCCTTCTGTTCGCTTCGTGCTCTTCAACTGATCGTGTCTTCGAGCGCACCTGAGACCCGACAGAGCGGAAAACTGAGTTCTTTTGCACATTTGTGCTACAGATACCATAAGGATCATATCAAAGAAACTCAGTCTTCCTCGCTATATAACGACGTTTCAGCCTCTGCTCTGAGCATCCTGAGTGACATGCCCAAATCACAGGGGAATGAATATCATCAGTTATTGCAGAAAAATAATGCTTATGCACTTCTTTCTCAGCGACTTATGAAAAATGTGCTCGTGATATAGTTGCGGGGGGTTCCTCCTGCAGAATCCAGGGTTGATAATGGCTTCTGAGATGTTTCATCATTCCACCATCGTATTACGCTTGGCAGGTGTCCAATACTATTAGTATTCAGGAGCGTTTTCATATCACATTCATGTTTGTTGTAACTCAAAATGACCTGGGAGCAATCTCACCAGATGTTTTCCAACGAACCTTTGAGTTTTGGTAGATGTGGTTTTAACGCTCAATAATCGTGATGACCCCAAAGGGGCTGTAGATGTCAGCACCTGTACTCTTCGCTAATGTATTGTTTAATATTGTCCACCTGCACTGTTGTTATTAAGGCAATAACCTGCATACATAACAAGGTTAGTTCACACAAAAATGAAAAATTCTGTTTTGTCATTTCAAACCCGCATGCCTCTCTTCCATATAACACAAAAGAAGATATTTTTACTAAATGTTAAAAATTCATTGCTATTTGGCTATCAACATTCTTAAAAATATCTTCTTTTGTATTCAGCTTAATAAAGAAAATATTTTCTAAAAGGAAGCCAGGGTCAAGTACAAGGTATTTCTGTGCTATTGGAGTTACTGTAGATCATGCTGCCATAGCTGTGAACCTGTGATTGTGTTTGTCATTTATAAATAATTGTTTATTGAATATATGGGTGGAACTGTAAATTATAGCAGGGCCTGTCCTGAGATCAAAGATTGACTGTTTATTCTAAGTACATCTTGCATGATGAGGTATAATGTCAAACACATTAGTTGTTGACCATTATAAGTGTTAATTTTATTTAATATCTGACTGATTAAATGATTGTGTTATGTGTGTATATTTTTGTTTGTGCAGAGGAGCTACGAAAGCATAGTTGGTCAGGTATCCCACGTGAAGTTCGGCCAATCACCTGGAGACTGTTATCAGTAAGTAATACCTGTTTCCTGTTTTTTTATATTTTAAGAGCTCTTTTTCAAAACAAGATGAGTGCCAAATTTAAAAATAGGAGTTTGTCATGCCTATTCTCTGCTCCATCAATGTTTCATGCCAAATAACTATATTTTCTTGTTTAAAATGCACTGCAAGATGCAATGTTTTTCCAAAACGCTATAGATCCTGAACCTAAATGTGATATGTCCTCTTTACCAATCATAATTTTGTTCAATGCAATCCAGCATGGCAATGCTTTGAAGTGTTTATTTGGAATCAATCTTTCAAAATGAGATCTTTAGACTCTAATAACACTTTTAAGTCTGGGCCAAATTACAATTTTAACAGGATAAAAGTTTACAGGTAAAAAACTCATTTTCAGAAAACTATCAAAAATAAGATTTATCTCATTTTGGAAAAGAGCTCTTCATTTATTACTTTGATTCAAACTTATGAGAAGTCAGACAATGGAAAAAGACCAAAAAATGTTATTCTCTCTTTATTTACCCTTATTTCATTCCAAACATGTTTGACTTGCTTTCCTCTGTAGATCACAAAATAAGATATTTTGAAGAATATTGGTACTCAAATATGTCATTTTAAATATGACCTTAATATGTAACGTGTCTTTATTTTCATTGTGCGCATGAGATGTAGTTCAAGGACTGCTTTCAGTTCCCACTGCAAATGGGAAATGGGCCACATTTTTAAACGGAATGTGAAAAGCCAAACAAAAAAATCAGATCTGAGCAAATAAACCGAATTGAGCAGCCTGAACGTAGTCTAAGTGATGACAACATTTTCATTTTGATAGGAATTTTTACTAGAATCTATAAGCTTATGAACTAAATTTTAGCACCTTCTGTATTGTTGTTTTCAATTGTAATTTACAAGTTTCTTATTTAATAACATCGATTCTCCTTACAAAACATTCTTTATTGCATATTTACTGTTCACATGCAACACAAGGCATCTGCCATAACTGCGTTTGCATTTCGCATAGAATATCACAGGGTATAAAACTTCTTTGGCATTCTCAGTTTTATGTTCGGTATTGATTTGTATTGCATTATTTCCCTCGGCGAGCAATTTGTGTCAGCAGAATTGCGAGCACCATCATGGAAGGGCTCGAGCGGGTCTCTGCGTAATGACCGCTTGCGCAAGGATGCTCGGAAAGCGCTTTACAGCACTCATTTGACTTTCTGGCACATGCTTACACAGTCAATAATATATACCTTCAGGCTAAGCTCTACAAGCGGATACCAACCTCAACTCAGCTCCAAGTATTTCCTGCATCATGAGATGTGTGCTGAGGATTAAACAGAATCATGCTTTATGTATAAGGTTACAGAGGTGGATGCGTGCTGAAAGAATGCTAATGCCTCGAAAAGAAGGGTTTTTGAGCTTGTATCTGATCTCGTATTTTTATTTTGTGGTGGGGTAGCCTGAAATAATTTTTGTCAAGTGGAACCACTAAATAAATTTGAATATGACGCTTTCTTGCATGTAGTAACCTGATATGGGCTGGATGCAGATGCAAACGCAATGCAAAATATTTTTGAAATATTGCGGTGCTAAATGCGAACTCATTTGAAGATCGTTTTGATTCTCAGTGTAAAATTTAATAGGATTAACATAGTTCAAGGGCCGCTGATGGGATGGATCCGAACGGGTGAATGCAGAGCTTATGCATTTATTACTGCCCTGAAGCAACAGACGTTTAGATTGTGAATATACGTTATTATTTATGTCTTTCCAGCAGTTGGCAGCTCTGTGTGTGCTCATTAAAACGAGTTGAAAAACAGTAGGGGGTAGACGCTTTAAAATACTGTTTTTCGGAAACATGATGGACAGTCCCCACAGCCCTCTAACGGACAGCTTCAACGGCCCCCTCTTCTGCTTTACAAACACACTTGTTACCTTGTCTTTAGAGACTCATCTGTAGATAGTTACTAGGCATTTCACAATTAAGTGATAGTTCACCCAGATTTTAATAATGAAATCGTTTACTCTCATTTCATTTTAAATACTTTTTGTGCAGAATACACAAGAAGATATTTTGAAGAATGTTGGTTACACTGAACAGCAAAATTTTTAAGATATCTAATTTTTAGTTGAACTGTGACTTTTATATTTCTGTAGTGGATATATGAACATTTGCTTACAGTGCACTTCCTGTCCTAGTTCTGTTTCCCTTGGAAATCCTCAACACTTCTATTGATTAAATTGAGGGATGTGAACAAACTCCTAAACAAAAGTATCGATCTTTAGTATTGTAAGAATCTAGTTTGCCAATAACAATTGAAAATTCATTATAAGATAGCATCTTCTCAGAAAATGAAAATGCAATTGCATTGTTGTTAGCACTTGTTTATTGCATCACAAAGGCACACAAGAACAATATCCTCATGTGAGGTCTTACTTTGATAAATGCTCTTAAAATGTAGGAAGTGCAACAGAACACAGAAGGTCATTGTATTAAAATTACCCAACTTATTTATCACAAAAAAGCTTTACTTTTATCCAATGGTGCATATTTCACTGTGGACAGAATTTACATAATGCTTTAATATCTTTCGGTTTGAATTATTTATAAGTGATGTTTGGGTTATGGGGCGAGAATGGAAAGCATGTTGAGAAAATTCCCATCTCATTTTCTCCATCCGTTGTTTCCTCAGGGCTACCTTCCGGCCAATAAGGAACGCAGGGATCTGGTTCTCCAGAGGAAGAGGGAGGAGTATTTTGGCTTTATTGAACAGTATTACCATTCCAGAACAGATGATAACCACAGAGACACTTATCGACAGGTAAGGCCCGACCCAGTTTATATCTGACAGCGCTCCAATGGTGCGTTCAGCGCAAACAAAATGGCTCTTGCTGAGAACAGTCAGAATAGAGATCTGTTTTGATTGACTGCTCTTCAAAATCTGAAAGTCACATTGACTGGGTTTGTAACTGAGTGCCTTTGATGAAGAACCATTTGGTGCATTTGATGATAGTAGGGTTCATTTCATCAGATCTTTGAAAGAGTTTCTTTGTGGCAGTTGGAGATTCTCAAGTCGCTTAAGATGAAATCATAGGCTAAATGAAGATGACTGAAGTGTTCTATAACTGGAAGAGGATAGATAATGAAAAGTAAAATTGGATTGGATTCAATGTGATGGTTCACCCAAAAATCTGTCATTGACACATCTAACCTGTATTACTATCTCTCTTATGCAGAACTCAAAAGAATGTATTTTTAAGAATGTTTTGTTAATTTTCTGAAAATTCTTAAAAATATCTAATTTTGTGTTCTGTGAAAAACAAAACTCATGCAGGTTTGAAATGTCAAAAATGTGAGTAAAGACAGACTTTTCACATTTGGGTAAACTATGACTTTAACATATTAGTCGGATGATTTTGTAGATACTGTTGGTGAAGCAGAATAAGCTGCAAAGTACACCAGATTTAAGGACAGAAGCAAAGTCTATTTAACAAGCTAAGTTCCTGAGTGACCGCAGTAAGAACGGCCTTGGGCGACCCGGGGTTACCACATAAATAAAAGCTGTAGAGCCAAAGCACAAGTTGAGTTAGCTGATTCTTTCTTGGTTATATTTAAAAGTAGTATTTATCACCCCCCTTTAATTAAATTAGTCTAATTCCAGAAGGCCAAAGGCAAATACTGGATATCCGGCTGTCTTGTAGATAGATAGTTAGATATATACTATTGATCCTAGAAGGGAAATTTAGTGGACAAACAAGATGCTACTAAACAGCTATACCTTAACTCGACAGATTTAAACGGGTTATCTTTATCAGTATTGATAATGATTGCTTTTGAATGGGAATGCAGCTTTGTTCTCGAGTTTGAATTCGAAACGTGTATATTGTAAAGATATAGATATGACAGCATGTGACGTCAATCACACACCCTCACTCTCCAAAACTCCACCCTGTGTTCACATTTGACATGATAAAATAAAGTTGGGTCATTACTTTGTTGTCAAGGTTTATTAAATAAGCCTCTGCATGTTTTAAATGAACTCTTTTGGACATTTATGAATAAAACACGGACCAAAGACAGAATGTGTCTTCTTACAGCCAGTCTTTCTTGGGACCGTCGACCCTGCTTCCACATTTATAAGCTCTTTGAAAGCTCTTGCCTGATAAAAAAATATTAGTTTGTGAC
Source organism: Triplophysa yarkandensis (assembly GCA_033220385.1). Classification (NCBI taxonomy): domain Eukaryota; kingdom Metazoa; phylum Chordata; class Actinopteri; order Cypriniformes; family Nemacheilidae; genus Triplophysa; species Triplophysa yarkandensis. Next base: position 5,197,168 of record CM065656.1, on the reverse strand, counting down.
CTTATCACTTTTTGACCGTTAGTATGTTGCCAGATCTAAAAAGTAAAAGCAAGGACTAAAATGTATCTTTTTGGTTAAGACGAAAAAAAAGCTAAGATACCTGTGGGAGAACATCCTTGATAAGATAATTACTTTCATGTCTGTTTGGTTTTAAAAGACATGTTCAATGATATTTGTGCTTTTATGTATACAAAACAAGACTTTACATACTTTTAAGTTCCTAATGAGTGTGTTTGGAGCATTAAAGGGTTATTTCACCTATATGTTGAAAATGTAATTATTTAACTTCTTGAGGATGAGTAATTCATGGTGGAATTTTCATTTTATAGTTTCAGTCATTATTAATATAGTTATAATCTTAAGAAGCATTGTGAATTATGTTTTGAAAAGCCTGTCACACTGTCAGTGCAGTGAATTCCTCCGTGAGGATGTTAAAAACATGTGGGTGTGTAAGTGAATTTCAGCAAATGCAGATGAACCTTGTCAAGTGTGACACAGATTACAAATGACAAATTCATCTTTTTAACACTCAAATCATTGCATTCCCCATCTTCCGCTATTAACTCTAAGACAATGACTTCTGCAGAGATCAGTACTTTTGCTTTAATTCTTTATCTTTATATTTGTATTCAACTTGTGTAATGTTTTGGTGAGAGCATTGCTGTTTAGTGCACCTAATAGCACAGTTAACCTGTTTATAGAATTTGTCAATGATTCTTATAAATTATACCTGGCCTGTGTCTTTAAAGGTATAGTTCACCCAAAAAGGAACAATTCTGTTGTGAATTTCTCGCCATCAAGAAAATGAATGCAAGGAAGGATATTTTGAACTATGATTTGACTGAGATTTCTTTTCTTCCAAACTTGTGTACATTTCTTTGTTCTGATGAACACAGAGAAAGATATATCGATGCTTGTAACCAAATAGTTCTTGGACACTATTGACTATCTTTGGAAAAGTAAAGATGGTCTTCAAAGGTACTCCAGAACCTTTTGTTCGTCTCACACATTCTTTAAAATATCTCTGATCAACAGAAATAAGTATTTGCCAGCACTTGATTCGTGACAAGCATTCTTCCAAATATTATTCTCTGTGTTCATCAAAATAAATTTTTATAGTTATTTGAAACAATTCAAATGTAAGAAAATAATGAAAGAATTTTTGATTTTAGGTGAACTATCACTAGAATTTAAAATTACAATGTTAATCAAAGGTGCCCACAGAACATTTTAATTTTAAATTCTATGGTAGCCCTAAAAATCTTGCTTAAATTCTTCTAAATATATTTCTTTGTGTTCAACAGAACAAATATAAAAATTTAATTCTAAATGCCTTAGTAAACTGAGTCGGGTCTTCGTTAAAAAACAATAGTGCAGCCAATCAGCAGTAAGGCGCGTGACTTATCTTGATGTGTAGAGGAACATAAGCCGAAAGCGCCAGAGGATGTTTGTTGAGGTTCCTTTAAAACAACCTGAGGTTGAGTAATTCATTTCAAAATGTGTATTTTATCCTTTTAAGAAATACACATGTCTGTAACATAGTTTTATAGTAAACATGATTTAAATCAATCAAATAGACAGAGATTTTAGTAGCTTTAGCACATCCCAGTTAATAATATTGTACTTTTTTCTAAATGTTTTCTTCATTACTGGAGTATTCTCTCTGGATCAATCCGATGTAAAGTGTCTTACTCAAAGGCACACTGATGAGTAAACAACACTTGTGTGGTACTAGAAACTATGTGATAAAATGGACTGTAAATTTTACCTGAGCCAACAAGATAGATACTACACAGCTAAAGCTCTGTTTTTAATCACTGCCTTTGTTTTATAGTAACAATAAACCATGTATAGCAAATAAACATGAATGCATTCGTATGCATGGGGCAGAAAATGTAAAGTTTAATGATAAAGTGCTGTACTTTATCAGACTTATTCTGACAGCATCAGAATATTTCTACATCCCAATGGCCCATTATACAGCTGTATCCAGGGCGGGCCTGTCATTCTACCATTTATCTTACCTGACCATCATATATTTGTCAGAATCGAGTGAATGTCACAGACCTGAAAGTGTATTCATATTCTCAGAATGATTCCTGCAATTTCTAACACGTTTCCAAACAGATGGCCTTAGGGAACTGAACCCATCATGAGCGGAGAAAACCTCACTGTGATTAAAAACACACTCTCCTGTATAATACAATGAGAAACGTCTTCCATAAGCACAGCATCCATTACCAATCTTTTTATAGCTTCTGTTTCAATGCATTTTTAAATAGTGTGTAAATTATTATTTTGATTAAGTTAAGCCTTGATGTTATTGGAAAGCCTACATGCATGCTTGAGAATGGCTTTTTATTCTCAAGGTCTCAGTTTAATCAAAGGCTTTTAACTCATTTTAAGGAGTTTCAAAAAGTGAAAGTAATCATATTTTTATACACTATATACATGTATTTGTTGTGGTGAATACAAATCAATGATATTTTCATGAAAGTTTAGCTAGTAAATGTGCTGTTTAGAGTCACTTACTTACAAAGTTAACAATTTACATCCAATCAGGTGGGATGATGTTAACACACAAATCAGACAATGCATCAGAAATTTTGTGAAGTTTCTAAAGTTGTGGGCTTGACAGGTCTTAAAATCTTTTCATACTTGACTATCAATCATTGACTATCAATCATTTGTTTATGAAACTTGTTCTGCGCATACGGGGATCATCACGTCCAAATAAAAATGGGCCCTGACCGAAATATTGTGATAAAATGAAAGATTTTTGCTCATGAAAATGGCTTGGTTAGACAAACCTCTTCAATGGATAGACTGTGCCTATACTTTTGTCCATGCACAAAGGTTGCAACACCCTGCTCAATCCCACAATCCACCTGCCAGATAGCTACCAACAGCTGTAGTAACATCCAGATGTTGTGACTTGAGATCAATATGTTTATGGGTTGTAAAAATCAGGTTAATGGTGCAGGACTGGTAGTAGATTGCTATTCCCAGCTACCTCTCCTCCCAGGGACCGCCGGCACCTGGCCTCTCATTTCATCTACTGCAGTACAAAGTGGACACAGACCTTTAAAAGGATTTATATGGTCGTACGGTGCTGTTGGACTGGCCCCTGGCTGTCTGGACAGAAACATAAAATGACCTTTTAGTGTGGTCACACTCAGGAGAGGGCAGAGAACAGTGGTGAATACAAGTGAAGTACACTCGGGTGGCCGTCCGGTGACCTGCATTACTGCGAGCCATTTTTAAATGATATGTCGGAGAGAAAATGCGAAGAGCCAGATGGTCGCCAGTTGAATGCAGCATTGTGCATTTTTATAAAGAGTTCATTCAGGTTTCACGCGAACCGGATCGATGCCGCGTGCAGTTCGGGCCCTGATGGTTTTCTTCCATTTGCTGGAAGGAAAAAGGCACATGTAACTCAATTCAGCGCTTTGGGGTGTATTGATTTTACTTGCTTATTTTCAGCCAGGTCACTTGTGTTTCTGACACACCAGCTCGGTAACTGGTTTGTTAAAATGTGCTTTCCATTTTACCCGTCTCTGTTTTTTTGCAGATTCACATCGATATCCCGAGGACAAACCCTTTGATTCCTTTGTTCCAGCAGCCTTTGGTGCAGGAGGTGAGTGATAATCTTCTTCTGCATCGACACCTGAGTCTGTATCTGACGCCCACAAAAAGCCGCACACAAAAGGGCTGATCTCAGGCAACAAGCGCCGCACGCCTCGCGCCTTCGCAAAGCTGAGTTTGCTATTGTTGATAGATTTTTCATTTGTGTCAGTCAGCATCCATCTGTGGATTTGTGTCAAGATATGGGTACCAGCAGGGGATGCTGTGGTGTTTTAACAAGCATGCTTGTGACCAGGGAAGAAAGCAAAGAACCACATTTTAGGTGTTTAAACATTGAGCCGGAGTTGTTTGTCTTAATAGATTTGAATCAGAATGACAGAGAGAGAATTTCATTTAATTTTGAAGAAAACAGAGTCACGCAACAGAGAAATTAAATTAGTTTTGTGACAAAGCATGAAATATACATTTCATAATTTCGACTGAACTATTTTACTCTAAAGCTGGGCACACAGATACACGGTTATGAATATGGTTATGCCTACATCACCTTTGTTTGTTTTAAACGAAGTTCATTTCTTTGGAGTTTCAATCCTTTAAATGCGAGTTCCCCATCTTGTTTAAATCAAATTCAGGTTTTGAATTTATAATTTACAAGCCATAATTCAGATGAGAATTATGCATAACCCTCGAAAGATCGGAGCACTTGAGAGGCAGCTGAGCTTGAAGATGCAAATATCTGATTGAGTGAACCTGTTGCATTGTCAAGAGTGTAAATTATGCAACAATGAACTTGTACGATCTTGACGATGATTACAGTTCTAACGAGAAATCAAGCATTTCGTGTTGTTGAGCGAGATTATTCTGTGTTTTTTAGGTGTTCGAACGGATTCTGTTCATCTGGGCCATCCGTCACCCGGCCAGCGGATACGTGCAGGGCATTAATGACCTGGTTACACCCTTTTTCGTGGTTTTTCTTTCTGAATTTGTAGGTAAGTGAGCATCCTGTCTGTTGTCTGTTCCGTAAACGTGATTCCATCTTCCCACTTGATGCTGAGCATTTGCTCTGTTAATAGTGCTTTGATGTCTGTGATTTGTCAAAGTCGGAGATGTGTAGAGAAACAGGCGTTTGACTGACAGACATGGGTGGAAAGGATTTTCATGAATGTAAACAAATTTGACAATATTCTGTCAGGGAAAATTAACCTTTAGACAAAAATGCCAGATGCACAAATGTGAGAATATTAATTATGTAAAAAAAAAACAGTGGGAGACCAGATGGACAAAGAGAGACTGGCGTGATGAAAGGGACCTAAAAGAGGAAATGGTAAGGGAGACAAACAGAAGGATGCGGACCGAGGGAGAGGTGGACATGGAGAGTGACAGACAAAATGAAAAAGAGATCAGGCAGAGAGAGGCCAAGACAGAGAAACAGTAAGTGAGATGGACAGACATATAGAAAGGCTGGAGAGAAAGAAGGCTGGAAAGGAGACAGACAGAGAGGGATGACAGGCAGGAGGATTAGATGGATAGGATAGAAAGACAATTTGGCGAGCCACAGAAAGGCAGGACAGACCTATAGAAAAAGACAGGAGGACAGAAAGACAGTTGAATGAGAGACAGAAAGAGAAGACAGACTTGCAGAAGGGAGAAAAAGAGTTGGATAAAGAGAAAGACAGGAAGCAATATAACAAAAGAGAGGGATGGAATAAATGGGATCGCAAATCAAAGGAAAGATGGATGGATAAAGAAAACAAATGACGGAGAAGGATAACAGACAGACATAAAAAGAAAAGATAAACAGAAAGGGAAAGACAGACGAACCTATAGACAGAGGGAAGAAGAAGGAAACCTAGACACGCAGACAAGCAGATACAAGCAATAGGAAAGTAAGACAGTAAAGAAGAGAGAGAGCCAGACAGTCATCCTACAGTAGAAAAGCTGAATCTGAAGAGAGAAATTTACAGAAAGATAGAGACAAGGAGAATTACATTTGGGCTAGAAGACAGACAGGGGAGAAGAAGGGAAATATACAAGAAGAGATACAAAGTTGGCAAAAGACCAAACTGGAAAAACAGTTGAGAAGAGAGACAGGTAGAAGCAGAGACAGTCAGGGCAATATAGTAAAAGAGAGTGACAGAATGAGATAAATGACTGGCAAAGACTGACAGAGAAGACAAAATAATGAGTGAGATAGACCTAAAGAAGAGAAAATGGACATGAAGAAATACAGACAGGAGGAGTACTAAATCTGGGTGAGAAAGACAGACAGACAGGGGGAGAAGAAGGATACAAAGTTGGCATAAGACCAGCTGAAGTAGGCTGGAGGATAGACCGTTGAAAAGAGACAGGTAGAGCCATATAGAAAAAGAGAGAGAGGCTTTGGATTTAATGTCATGCAGAAACATTGGATAAAGAGTCGTTCGGAGGAATATATTCAAGTGAAAAGAAAAGAGGAGAGAGAAAGATGAAGAGATGATGGACATTTAGGGAAAAGAAGAGGAGGAGGCAATTCAGAAGAGAGACAGGTAGAGAAAAAATAAAGGGAAAAACATACAGAAAGATGGACATGAAGGAGCACAATTTAGGAAAGATAGACGGAGATAAAGAAATATAAAGGGGATGAAAGAGAAGCAGACAAGTAGACAGACAGATAGTCAGGGAGAAAATAGACTGTGTGCTTCTCATTGTTATTCTCTCTCCAGCATCTCTCTGCCCCTCCCTTCTGTATTTATTTCCTGTCGTCTCATCTGAAGGTTAATTACTTATGGATAGTTAAGGATTACAGAAGAACAACAGCAGGCTCATTGATCTCTCCGCTGTGCTGCTACTGCAATGACACCAGGACATACCCACAGATTACCTGGATCACCAATCGATTTCTCTTTTTCTGCCGCTCGCTCGCTCGCCCACAGTTCCCTCTTTTCCCCTCATCCCTCTTTTCTTCACAAAGCTCATTTACGGAAAAGCTGGTTTTTCATACCCAAGCGTTTGGCTCATTCGGTCACCCCTTTCTGTTTCTAATTTATTTGTGAATGCGCGTGTTCGGGATTCACTGCATGTGCGCCAGTCAATGCCGCAGGTTGAATGAGCCGCATTGATCCTCTAGATTTGAGTGTTTACAGAAGCCTGCAAGGGTGCCGAGCTCACGGCGGGGAGCTCGACCCGTCAATCGATGCATCTAGACGAACTCATGATCCCAACACGCTTTCGACGGGAGATAAAAGAGGGAGGTCGACACCCGCAGGGCACCCTCCCATACGCTCGTTTCACGCCCGTCGTTGGACGCGCACCTGAGGCATCTGCGGCCTTGGTTGAGCCTAGAACTTGCCAGCTACCACTCCGCCCTTCGCCGTTTTTCTTGGACAGCATGCCTCAGTGGTTTTCTAGGGCTCCTTTTTCGCCTTCTGCAGAGACGTCCTCAGAGAGAGAGAGAGAGCGTGGACGAGAGTATTGGCACTTCACACTTAGCTCAATATCAGCGAGTAGTGTTTTAAAGAGTAGCCAGCAGGTAGGAGAGTCACAGCGCCCTTCGGTTTAAAGTGTTGGTATTGATGCACCGAAGGATTTGAAGTGGAGAGAGAGAGAGACTGGGGGAGAGAGAGCGAATATTCTCAAAGGGTAAATCATCACATTTACCCTGACAGCAAAGAGGACAGCAGGGAAATCTGCTCTGTAAAGCATCAATGCCCGCTCCCTTTCTCTTACACTCTCTCGATCACTCTTCCTCACTCTCTCTCTTTCCGTCACACACACATATATTCATTTTTATTGCTGTAGAGGATGTGCGATATTCTCACCTTTTTATTTATTGCCTTCCTCCGTTATGGGCCGTTATTTGCGCAGTTAGGTTGCGGTTTTAGTGTTAGATTGATTGTTTTTCTGGGACGAGTTTGTTGTTGGTGGAAAGTGTTGTTGAATTTGAGCAGTGGGCCACATATCAAGTGTTAACGTTGTATAGGGTGTAAAATCAGAAATGCACGGCTTCATGAGGATTGTTTTTTTACAGTGATGTGAGAAGGGCATCAATATGCAGTAGATGATTGGATTTATTAATAATACTACTAATTCAACCTCACTCTAGCATCACTGTGAGATGTTTACTATTGCCAAGAAACTTGGCATATAAAAGGAACAGGTCATCCAAACTAAAAATCCTTTCATCATTTTCTCGTTTCATTTCAAGCCCGTATGACTGTTGGAAGGCAGGAGGGAAAATGCTGTGCCTGTTGTTTCACGCACAATTTAAGCATAAAAATGACACAAAGCATCATAAAACTTAAATCCAAGTGGTCCACAAGACTGTGTGTTTTATGTCAGATCTTCAGCAGTCATGTAAAACAAGGTAAAAAATGGCAAAACTAGTTGATCTCCTAATATTAAAGCCACTGCAATGAGATTGTGTTTTAAATAGATAAACTGGATCTGTTTCATAAACACATAAGATCCATCCTTTTTTTTTGCATAGCATACAATAGAATACATAGTACAAGCAATACACAGTATATTAAAATAAAACAAATCTAAGACCACCACCCAATATAAGGTTTATGCTGCCCTTAACTAACAATATTGGAGTTCTACAAAAATATATTTCTGGAACAGTAGTATTTTTAATGCAAAAACAACTGTTTTACAGCAATTTGTTGTTTTTCAAGATTGACAAGAAAGGCGTTATAAAGCGGGTTTTCCTTATATAATGATGTGAAGGTGATTTTAATATCAGAAACATCATCATTAAGTTCTTAACAAAGATCACATAAAAAAATTGTTAAACTGTTTTTGAATGAAAAGTAATTCACACAGGTACAGAGGAACGTAGAGTAAGAAATTACATGGTGGGATTTTCAGCGTTCAGGATCAAAAGTGTCTTGTCCAGTCTGAATAAAAAGCTGTATAATACGGTTCATTAAATGCTCAATAGACGGTGACCAACAAACGACCCGAGAGATCATTCAGAATTCAAGTACAGGGCTGTCAACGCCCTGCCACAGTAACACCTTTACCTAACGGGTGAGAAAACAGGGCACCAAAGCCTCTTTTAGTGGCACAAACAGGATTTTCCCTGCATACTCTAAAGAAGCTTTACACAGCAGTCATGTGTGTGTGTCTGTGTGTGTCTAAAGCTTTAGAGTGATGTGGAAATGTGCAGAGCTAAATGGATCAGGAAAGTCTCTAGCGCTGTGGCCAGTGACATATGGCCCAGCCCATGACCGGCAGGGCACCGCACGCTTCATTTGTGGTCAAAGAGGTCTATTTACTTCGCTTTTCCAGTTTTTCTTTCTGCCAGCCCTTTCCTGTCGTTCTCAATCCCTTTTTTTCCTTGAATCCCACCCTGGCTCTCACCCGGCCCACTTCAGCTGTTCCTCCTGCTGCAATGCAGAGGTTTACTGACAGATTGATCTCACAGAATTTGAGCTGAGAGGTGCTCGGACATTCATCTGTCCAATGTCCACCGGACTCTTGTGAAACAATGTGTTTTAGAATTGATGTCAACAGTTTTTTAACATTATGGTCGTAGTACAGGTTTGCCTTGTTAATATTTGTGTACCTTCCACATTGCAGTGGTAGTTCATCCAAGAAAAAATCATTCATTATCGACATTTATTTCAGACCTGTGACCTGCTTTCTTCTGCCAAACACAAAAGAAGATATTTTAAACAATGTTTGGACCAAACAATATTGAACCACATTGATTTCTATTCTATACACACACAAAAAAACCACAGAGACATTTCTCAAAATATCTTTTTTTGAGTTTCACTGAAAAGGAGTCGTCAAGTGAGGATTTTTAATGTCAATTTTTTCTATATAATATCGCACACAAATGTCCCACAGAAACATTTCTTGAAATATCTTCTTTTATATTTTACAGAAAAGGAGGAGTCAAGTGCAGGAACATAAATTTTTAGCTGAACCAAAAAGAAGATATTTTTAGGCATGTTAATAACCAAACAACATTGAACCACATTGATTTCTATTATAACTACATAAAACCACAGACATGTCTCAAAATTTATTTCTGTGTGTTTCACAGAAAGGAAAGAGTCAAGTGCAGGAATGTCAAACAAATGAGATATTTTGAAGAATGGTGTTAATCAAACAACATTGAACCACTTCTATTGACTTCTATTACAGTATATATATATATACACAAACCACATAGACATTCCTTAAAATATCTTATTTGTGTTTCACAGAAAAGGAGGAGTCTATTGCAGACTTTGAATGTAAGTTCTTTCTTTGGCTCTTGAAAGAACTGCCAAACATTAAAGTGTAGTGTTTACTTAGATTATAAAAATTACACACACGGTTTTATTTCTAGCATCACTGTTTTTCAGTTTAACACAAGAATTAATTTTATTGTGTTGTAGATGTATTGACTTTGTAATACAGCCAGAATTTTAAATCAGATTGCTCTCCCTAAAATCTGAGATTGGCAGCTTCAGTCGAGCATCTCAACTGATCACGAGCTTGTTTTCTTCATTGTATCTTCAACCTTGCACGTGACCTTCTACTTATCTTCAGTTCAAGTGCTCATGTTCTGCAATAACAGTTACGTGATTGACTGAATTGCTTTGGCGGCACGCAAGCTGAATGCAAACACGCCTCTCTGTTTCTCTCTCTAGCTTCAATGCTTCTTCAAAATAGCTCCTTGTTTCTCCCCAAACCCTCCATCCTTATTACAAAAGAGGGAGAAGGAGATGGAGAGAGCGAGCAGTACATTAGTCGTGTGGCGAGTGGCATGCAGAAGTCTTTTGCTGCCAGGTCTGGTTTTCTGGGGCATAATATGTGTATCAGCTTCATTTAGCACATACTGCTTAAAGAGTGGAGAAAGGTCATAGTTGTGAGGGGAAAGCCTGCGGAGGGAGACGGAACCAGGGGGACGGGGTTGATGAATGTGTTGAATAAAGAGCGCAGTTTGCCGGCTAATGATCTAATGGCTTGGTGGCGGCCACACATGCGATGCAGGTCACGATGCCAATGCCCGCCAAAAAAACGCAGACTGCTGAGCGCACAAGCAGCATGTGTGGAGAGGTGGCAACCGTAACATGACAAAAATAATAAGTTACGATTCAATGAGTCAGATTTTAGTTTTCTGTTTTAACCCTGTGTCTTGTTTTTTTTTTGTACGAAGGTGGCTAACCACAAAGTGTTTTGTGTTTCTGTGGGGGTTTTTTCACAGAAGAGGACGTTGAAAATTTTGAAATGGCCAGTTTACCTCTGGACACACAACGAAACATTGAAGCGGACAGCTTTTGGTGCATGAGCAAATTGCTGGATGGAATTCAGGTGAGTGTTGTTTTTAACCATGTTTTTTTTATAAAAACTGTTAGTTGGTTTAAAAACATCCTTTTGACCAAGAAGTCAAATATATATATATATATATATATATAAAAATTCTGTCATCATTTACTTGAAGTATCCTTTTGTCATTTCAAGCCTTTAAAACTAACACAAAAGAAGATAATTCCGGAATGTTTTTTACTGGCATTGGTTTTGTGTCCAGGCAATAGAAGTCTACGGACACCAACATTTAAAAAAATATGTTTTTCTGTTTTATGCAGAATTAAAATTTTTGGGAGAACTATCCCTATGACTTATTTACTAATTTATTTTCTATAAATTTATTTTAAAAATGGTTTGCTTCTTCAAATATGCTACTTCAAAAATTCTGCAATGCTACACAAAATTTAACATTTTTTAGGATGTATTTAGGAAATGTCAATAAAGTAATAAGTAAGTGAGTAATTGTGCAATTCAAGAGCAAACCCTTTTCCAAGGCCCCTTTAAGGGGTCGTTTGTGAAATCCATTGGCATCTTGCACAAAGACTTTTCCGCGGAAGCAGATGACATATAAATAAACCATGCTTTATAGAACATGTTGTCCGTTTAGGGTTACTGCAGAAACATGGCAGTGAAATCTATGTAAGAAGATTCGCAATGTGTAGATAGAAAATTTCTCATTTAAAGGTAATTGGAACATATAGTCTAATATGAAAATTACACCTATATGTATAGTATATTGCATTTCTGTTAATAACTTATATTTAATATTACACACTGCACCTATAAACCAGTTCCATTTTGTGCAGTCATTTGTTAATATAATATCAAGTCAAGACTAAGATGTATAACATTTTTCTGTTTTTAGAATAAATGTATCCTTCATCCAGCCAATAATTCCTCAGCGAATGTTTTGTGGAAGGAATAAAAAATGCATTCTGCTAGAGCAGTTGACAGAATGAAATGAATTCATTATAAAGTGTGCAACCTATAGTTTCATTGCTGTCGTAAAATAAATGTTGCAGTTGTTCAATATTCGCTTGGTCATCTCCAAAGTCATCATGAATTTGTCCTAAATCATCGGATATGACATTATAATCATTGTGGCCTTGATCTAAAACCAGTTATCTTCAGAGGAGGTATCTTCATAGCGCCACGACAAAAACAAAGCCAGTATCTCTTTTTGTTTTAAGTCACAATAAACCCTGTTCATTATGTCCCTTTGTTCCTTTGCACAACAGAGTACAAAAGCAAGAAAATCAGATCAACACATACTGGCTCTCATGCACTTAAACCCTGGAGAATAAGACATTTGCTTGCTCAGGGGAGAGAGACAGGACGTTTAAGCTAGGGGATGCAGATCTTCAGCCAGCCTTCCCTCGAGGATGACTCCCTGTTAGATTGAGACAAGCGTGTCGAGGCATTCATCCGCAGGCGGGTGCAGAGGTCAGATGCAGGCCGGCATTAGGTTGTCCCACGGGCCGCGCTGTGTCGTTCCCATTGGCAGAGCGGAATCGGGCTGAAGGGCAGAACGCACGTACGGATCAGAACACAGAATGTGTCTTCCCGTGCGGTCATCCCCTGGGGCAAAAACACAAATCATAGCAAAGCACATGGCCGGTGGCCCTTAATGACACAGCGGAAGCGGCACAGAATTATACATTATTATGAAATAGCCAAAAACGTGACGCTACATCGCCACCGGTAGTTCAGCCGGTATTAGGTTACCCAATCTCCGAGGCTTGTGTATTCTATAGTGTGGGTGGTACCAGGAAAAAACAGATGCTGTTTATGGAAGATATGCACATTTAAAGTATATACCTAAAGCTAAAACGTTAAAAATAGCCTTTAAGGTTAATCCAACACTAAAAAATTCTGTCATTGCTACTTACACTTTTGAAATTTGATTCTGCATATCTTTGTATATCTATACATATTTAGTTTTTACGTAAATGTATATTTTAAATACACACACAGCCATAGAACATGTTGTCTTTTTGCATTCTGCACTCTTTCTGCATTCTTGCTACCTAGCAACCTCATAAAATCACTCTTGCGTGACTCTATCTGCAACACTTTTCGCGTGGAGGTCAAAGCAGCATGTTAAAATGCTCATGTTGAGCGGAGCGTTAAAGTCCTGATGCCGGTCACGTATCGAGGCATTAAAGAGTGACAGAAGAATTGTTCTATGCTCTAAATATCACCTCTTGTGTTTTTTAGGACAACTACACGTTTGCCCAGCCCGGGATTCAGATTAAAGTGAAGGCGCTGGAGGAGCTTGTCAGCAGAATAGATGGTGAGGAAGATCATGTTCACAAACACTGTCATTCATCAGTTTCTTTCGCTCACACGGGGGAGTTAAAGGAGCCGTCTAACCCAAAATTAAACTATTATCATATGGCTCATGTCAGTGTTTGCATGAATATTTATTTGAAAATAAATACTCTTGATTAAGAAAAAAGGTCAACTTTAAGTTAACCAAATAGATTTACAGAATATAAAATGATAGTTTCAATTTTGGGTGAATTAGGATGTTTTTTGGAAATGTTTTGGGTGGGTGGTTATGTTGTAGTAAGGCTACACGGCTTGAAACTTTAAAAGCTTCAAAAAGGCATTCCAATGTATTTTTTGCTGTTGTTCTTGTCTGTTGCACAACACTTTAGACAGTTTATATAAATATAAATAGCTCAACTACTCCTGGCCCGACCGTGTGCCACTTTTCTGGGTTTTGCAACAGGTCTGTTTCATTTCATGTCCTCAGACATCTCGGCACAAACACGTCAAGGCTGATGGAACAAAACAACAAAATTCCAAGTCCCTTAAATGATCCCGTTTTCTACGCTTTGCCTTGCACAACCAGGTTAACTAGCTCTTACAAACACAAAAACACAGAGGAATTATTTCCCAGCCAACATCTTGTTTATCACTTTGGAAAAATGTTTTTTTTTTTTTATTTGGCTGTCTCTGTTTCCTGGAATCACACGTTACCCCACTAGTCCTCCTGTTTTTCCGTAAGAGTGTTACAGTGCCATCTGTACGTCTCCTCCCATGTTTTGAGTGTTTGGTGTGATAAGCTGAACAGCCCACACTGAGCCTCTCGGTAAAAGCCGCCGAGGGCCTCATTCCCATCCATCAGTATCCGCAAACACCATGGGCAACAGCAGACCCCACAGTCTCACCGGGAGCACAGGAGAGAAATCAATTCCCCATAAGCCCCTGCGATTAGGGTGTGAAGGCGAAAGGAAGCGAGCGGAGAGGAAAGAGGAATGAAGTGGCTGGAGCCCAAGGGAAACAAATTGTGGTTTCAGAGGGCAAGAGAGTGATAGATGTACACTGGCGAGGGAGAGAACTAAAATGCTCTTCCTTATGTTTTCTTTTAAAGTAGCACTTTAATTTTCTTTGAATAACGTAATTACTCTTGATAAATGATGTCTGTTCACATAAGTAGTCATGTGAGTATATTGAGATGACTGTTCTGATGTTAACTGTTTTCTTTACCCACTTAATATTCACCGCATCCAGCATGTCATTTATCACACATTAGTCAGTATATTTAGCATCTTGTTATGTGCTCACCTTCAGCGGGCTTGAAAGCAGGTTAGCTATTTCAATGTTCACAGGGATTTTTGTATATAGTGCAAAATCATCAAAATCTCAAAATGTCAGGTTTATTGTTATGATTGGTTTTTGCATATACTTTTTTTTTGAAGGTCCAGTTTGTAATATGTAATATATATTGTAATATATAGTGGCATCTAATGGTTGCAAATTGAGAAGCACTCAGTCCACCATTTACCTCCCATTCGAAACTACAGTGACTGACACAAAACAAATATGTTCTTTGCCGAATTGTATTTGTATTTTTTAAAGCAGTTTGTCCATTTAGGGCTAGAAAAAGAAACATGTAGGAACATGGTCATTTCCATGTAAGGTGACCCGCTCTCTATTTAGATAGAAATTACTCATTCTAAGATAAAAAAACATAAATATAACATAAATGGCCATCTTTATACACCTCTGAAGACAAAGTCTTAATTATTAGTTTGCATTTCTTTCCATAGATTCTCCAAAAAATTACACATTTCTCCTTTAATTTCAAGTATAAGATACTGTTTAATTAACTATTTCTCTTAACATTGTCTACTTAAATCTGGGATCATTCATTGATTTGTAGGTTTTATTTATGCTTTAATAATTTTGTATTGTTCTGGCATAATTTTTAATATGTGAAAGTGCATTCAAAAAGTTATATTTAATAACATTTCTTAATTTATTGGCCTTCTTATAATATTTTATTTCTCTTTAGCTTGTGTTTATATTAGTAATAAATAATACAATTAAACACCATTAGTTGTCTTGCTATTGCATTTAATTATTTAAAAATTTTCATATTTAAAGTTGGTAAATGCTAAAAAAAAACAGTACTGTCTATTGATAGATTATTTATTTACTCATGTTAACAAATACAAACTTATTGTTGTCACAATTTTTTCCCAGCAATTCAGTTTTTTCTTCCATTTGCACCCCATAATCCATAATTAGGTTCAACCCTGTTTCAAAAAGAATAATTCATTATTAACAATGTTGAACCCCTTCTTCAGTCGTCTGTACTTTCGGAGAGCTGTCACATTTCTTTCTAAAATATCTATCTGTAGTCTAGTCAAGGCACCAGCCTTGGAAAGCCATTCTTATTCTGTTCAAAGGCCGAACGAGAGCTTATCAGAAATCCCTCTCTCAGTGAACTCCAACTCTCTTTCTCTCTCAATTCAATCGAATATAATTACACACATGTTGGGGGTCTTTAATGTTAATTCAGCGAAACAGATGTGGAGAGAATTCAACAATAGCCGAAGGGTTTTAGTTCCGGGCTGGAGTGCTTCTCCGAACAATGAGGGTCATGCGTGGGTTACAATAGGCTATTCCCAGTACAGCGCATTGTAGAAATGACCACCGATGGCTATAATCCCACCTGCGTTTCTTTTTGTGTCCACAGAGGATGTCCATGTTCACTTTCAGAAGTGTGAGGTGGAGTACCTGCAGTTTGCTTTTCGCTGGATGAATAATCTACTGATGAGAGAACTGCCCTTACGATGTACCATTAGACTGTGGGACACCTACCAGGTATTGGACCAATCTGATAATTTTATTAAAAGCAACTTAACATAGTTTTGGGTAAAGTGCTATGATCAAGGACACTTGTGTAGGTTCTTTTAGAGGTCAACTGTTTCCGTTTCATTTACTTGGGGTGTTAATATTTAATTTAATATTTGAAGATTCATTGAGACATGTCTTAGATATGTCACTGTAGTATTACAGGATTTGTTTTTGTGGACGCACAGTCATTGCTGGTATGAGGTGTGTAAAGATTTTGGTTAACTCTTCCCAATGAGTGTATTTAAAAAAGTCAGCATTTTTATATTATATTCACAAAAACTTTTGGCCACTGTGTATTTTGTTTTATGAAGATTCCAAGATTTTTGAATGAAATGGCTTTATTCTTTTTTTAATCGACATTTGAAAGTAGGGGCTTTTCATAAAAGTGGCATTCGTGAAACAAAGAACTCAAAGACTTTGTTTCAGCTTCAGATTTTTATATTCATAGGTTTTGTATCTTAAAACATTGGAAGACAGAAAAAATGTAGAGACACAAAACATGTAAAACTTGTCTACTGCGGTGAAAGGAATAATTCACCCAAAATCTACATTTGTGTTTTAATCCATTTAATCTCTTGACATTTAAACCTGTATGATGTTATTCTGCAGAAAATAAGAGAAGATACTTTGAGAAATGTCCATATTACCTTGTTTTATATCCATACAATAGAGGTGAATTTGGACCAGGTGTTTACCAACATTCTTAAAAATATATTTTATTATCGACATTTTTTGTCTTTTTTTTGCAGCAGGTTTAACATTTTTATTTAAATTCACGAATGTGCATAGTAATTGATTATTTAATAATGGAATTGATTTATGATTGATCATTGATTCTACACCCTTGACCTTAAAGCTTCCACTGTAGTCACCTACATGCCACTTCATTTGCAGGCTTTACATGAAACCATATAATCTTATTAGTTTAAAAACATCACTTCAGAGGTTATGTGCAACACGTCCTTGTAGACTCTATGCTTATCACATTTTGATTTAAATAGCAGAATATGATCTGAACTGGTCGTATTCTATCATTCATTAATATTCTTTTGAGGTTGGAATCTTCTCATCTGATGTTCTGCGCGCGTGTCCTCTTGACGTGTAAGGTGTCCTTTGATATCTCTCCTTGCTCATTTCTTTGTCCTTTATATCTGCCTCTCCCTATCTGTCGCTCCATCTCTCTCTCGCTACGGTTTGACATGCATCTGTTCCCACAAGTTAGTTTATATTGGATAAAGGGGTTTTGGTTGTCAGGTGATGAGAGAGGAAACGGTGAGAGGGGAACATTTACACACATTTAATTGTCCTCTGTTTGTTATGAGTCAGCGAGCTGTTCCTCTCGGACGCTGGCGATGGACTTTTTCCCTCAAGCAACCTTAAAGGGGACACATTATGGTAAACACTGTTTTCTTGCCGAGTGGATGGACTGTGTGGACATGTTATAATATTCAGGTTGCATCCATTTTCTAAGGCTGTCCTGCAAAAATGACTAGTATTCAGAAAGAATGTTTTTTTAAGGTTGAATACCATTTTTGCCTTTAATAGTGTGGTGATTTGTTGAGAATGATATTATCAGCGAAGTTAAATTGTAATGTGTCCGAGTATTTGGTATTCATACTGTAGTATTCTCAGTATATACTTCATTTCCCCCTTTTGGCTTTAATGACATCATTCACCCAAGCTGGCATGGACCGCAAAACCTGATGATCCATGTTATCTAGCGTGATTTGAGAATGTTTCAGAGAACATCTTGCGTGCATCAGTGAAGGCAAGTTAATGTGACCTTTTGCACACAAGACTTGACATGCATTTAAAGAGATGATTTTTAAACTAGAAATAGTGGCATGCTTTATATTTTAGTAAAGTTTTGTTTATGATTAATAAAATAAAGTTTTGACGCAAATAAATCCTTACCTTAAACTGATTCACAAAGATAAGATAGTAGGTTGGATTTTGCATGAAAATGCTGTTTAACCTCTCTGACTGTGCAGAACAGAAAAGCAGATATTTTGAAGATTGTTGGTAACCAAAAACAGTCCCCATTCACTGCATGGACCACTGCAAGTAAATAGTTTTATCTTACGAGAATTTTTCAAAATATCTTTTTTGTGTTATGAAGAAGATAGTCATGCGGTTATAGAAAACAAGACCACTAGTAAAGTCAACTGTGAGCCAAGACGGGTTTATACTGGTTGAACACAGGTATGTTAAAACTTGAGTGTGAGCAAATGATGACAACCTTTTAATTTTGGGTGAAATAACTGTCCACCTCTGGGGGCTCAGTATAAACTTTTAATTTTTTAGTCAATCAAAACAGAGATCTCTTCCTCATTCACACTTCTTTTTTGGGTGTTTATTTTCCAAGGCCTCTTCACAGCAGGGTCAGGGTCGGGTCGGGCAGTAAGCGCTGCGTTTGTCCGCTTCTCTGAGGTAGAAGAGGGCAGGGTGTGAATGAGGCCAGTGTAGCACTGAGAGAGAAACTATGGCCTGACGTGCATTTTTCAAGGTTAAACTGCGCATTTTCACACCTAACCTGCCCTGCTTTCTAACCCGAATGAGAAGATGACGTTAGCAGAAAAGGAAAGTCATTTTCAATATGGAAATAGCATGCATTGAACAATCAACACAATGAGAGCAGTAATATTTTGTTAAAATAAAAGAGGTCAATTTGGTTTTAATTTTTATATTAAGCCATCATTGTTAAGCTGACACGATGGGTTTTTTCAATATCACAGAATAATAACTTTTTTTCGATTGTTAATGAAAGCATACATTAGAGTTATCCAGTGACCGCGCGAGTTGCAGGTCAGGTGAGAGGCGACCAAAAAAAACACATACAGGAGGAGATGATGGTTTTAAGTCTAAAGCTAAAGAAAAGAACCTCGATTTTGGATGAAACACTTTTATCTGGTCTCCGCTGTAATTGCACGTTTGGCACAAAGACTCGGCCCTCAAGATCAATTAGAGGCGCACAAAGAGCTCGGGCCAGAGAGAAAGCGGCGAGGGTGAACCAAATGAAAAAAGAGAGCGAGTAATAGCTGGGAAAACAAAAAGTAAAGTCATGTTAATTTCTGATGTTCATAAGCATCTGCATCTCATGTCCCCTCCATTAGTGAGATGGGCTCCAGTGAGTGGTGACGGATGAAACTCATGCCTGTAAATATTTGTCTAATCATTAACACTTCTATTTTCTGATACTTTTGTTCACTCAATACTCCTCTTTTAATCCACTTCTAAAAATACCTTGATTTTACCATAATAGCCATAAATGTTTTTCAATTTTGTTCTATAATATTTTTATCACCCTAAACATTGTTTAAAACCTGTTTTTGACTCTTGTTATGTTTATGACACAAAGGAGATATTTTGAGGTATGTCTCTGTGTGACCTTGAGTCCATACTGTTAAAGTCAGTGAGCACCAGACATTCTTAAAAAGATCTCCTTTTTTGTTTCACAGGATAAAGCTTTACAAGGGTTATTTAATAAATAAATTAAGTGTTTTCATTTTTTGGTTAAACTATGTCGGAAAAAAGATGTATGTTGTTCTTTGGATTTGGTGGACATCACGCCACGCTAACCTAATACAGGCTTTCCTGAAGGTTACCAACAAATGTCGACTTTAAAAACATGTATTTACACATCCGTAGCATTATCATGCCACCATGTCCAAAAAGCCCCTCTCTCTTTCTTTTCTTCACACTTTCTCACTTTTTTGGCCGTTGGCGATTCTAGCCCCCTCTTTCATCTCAGCCCACCTGGAACTCTGCGATTAACTTGCGGCTCTGCCATGTTGGCTTAGGGGCAGTAGTGAAATATCTGAGGTTATTATTTTACCCCGAATCCATCCCTAATCAGTCTTTACAGAACTTCTAAGTTAATTACATTAAGAATCATTCTGCACCTGCCAAAAACCCCATACGTTTTGAGAGGGGGAAGGCACGGTGGGCCGCATCTGAACGGAGCTGTCAGAGTACGCTTCTTTGGCACAATGGCAAAAAAATATACATCTGTATCATAATTTGAGAAGCCTTTGTCTGAAATGGTCCCTTGTTCTTACTCTTGACACAATCTAACTTTTCTCCTTTCCCTTATTCTTGCTTCCCTCCTCTTTCCCCTTCCCTTTAGGCTTCAACAGGGACCATAGAAACAAAGTAAACAAAGCTATTTATAACCACTCACTGCCTCTCAAGTGACTAAATGTACCACACTGTATTCGACACAAGTAAGAGAGATTTTCAGGGGAAGAGCAGAGGACGCGTAGCGAGCAGAGAGACAGAATGGGTGGCGTCTTATATAGACACATTGGGAATTACTAACGTGACCTATTTCCCAATCCTATAAATTACAGAGATGGAAAAACTACATTACGAGCTCCCCATGTAGGTGTTGAGCTGAGCTAGCTGAATAATTTAACGAATAATATGTGCTGCCTTAAAAACCCTTATTACTCATGATGGAAGTAAACAGTTTTCTTTATTTCCGGCTAAAGGAGTTTGCGGTAGTTGGTGCGAGGATAGCACAGACATCTATTTTTATTGCTTCTTAAAATTGCTGCTTTATTGTGTTTGGATGTAATGTAACTTTGTATAAAATAAAGCTCCTTTTGTTCACCGCAGAAGTCATTTTTTTAAGGGGAAACTGTCTTTTTAAAGACCCCCTGTGGTGAAAATCAAGTTTGTAACCTTGTTTTGTTTGTGTTGTGTCTTATATGGTTTGGGACTACATATACGTTGTGTATTTTGTGTATTTAAGTGGTTTGAATTACCCTGGTAAATGACATCAGCAGAATTGAATAGAATCGAGGCGGGATTATTTGCAAATTCATGTACATAAAAATTTACCATGTTTCATACGAAACAATTTTCACTCAAAAATTAGGTAAATTTAAAGCTTAATTGATTAACTCCAATATTTCTATAAAAATTTACTTAAAATATTGGCCAATATTACAAATACATGTTAATATAAACTTATTTTTTCATTACATAAACCTGAAAAAAAAGTTTACATATAAGGGAAATTAACTGATAGTTTAATTATTTCCAATGAAAATATTTAATTAATAGTTTTAGATTTTATTAAGTTAATACTACTCTTTATTTTTGTGATATTTACTAGGAAACATAAAATATATTTTTAGTGTATACTATACACAACCATTAATTAATAGCAAATACTTTATTCCCAGAATAAAGAATGTAATTTTGATAGTCAAAGATTAGATCTATGGGATGAAATAGTTGACCACAGGGTCATTTTAAAGCTCAGGTATGTCTATTGAATTGCTTTAGAGGCTGGTGACCTGCACTTTTACCCTTAAGCAAGGCATTTTCCCCTAGGTTGCTGTGCGGTGTGTTTTGAATAAAAGTATCCTCGGCATTAACTGTATGTCTGTTCTTCTTCATTTGTAGGCGGAGTCAGAGGGCTTCTCCCACTTCCACCTGTACGTCTGTGCTGCCTTCCTCATCAAATGGCGCAAGGAGATCCTCTCCATGAGTGACTTTCAGGTACACATGTGATCTTGCACATTGCAAGCATCGATGCTGTGCAGTAAATAAACACGTATGCGTTCCATTTGACCGCATGCCGGACGCTTCCCACACATGCACGCATCACTGGAAAGTGGCCCCGCTGTCACTTACTCAAAGACTATTGGAATAATTGGCCCTCCAGTGGAGCAGCCTATGCTGTAACTAAATTTCACAGGCCAGCGCCTTCACCACACCTCAGCGGCCATGAAATGAGAACGTACTGTTATACAGCCCAATCTCGCTCTCTGTGGCTACGCTCCGCCTCTTGACACTCATTTATAATTCACCTCGTTGTCAGGGTGTGCGGGGAAGGGTTTGATGGACAATTGTTGGAGCACAAGCGTTTATACAGGGGCTGTCAATATGCCTAATTAATTGTGATTAATCTCAAGGCTTCCCGTAGCTCAACTAATGGAACACAGCGTGATCTTTACTAAGGTCATGGGTTTATTTCCCAAGATACCTACATTCTAATAAATGTCTATGTATGTGAATATATTGAGATACACAGCCATGGAAAAATTAGGAGAGCCTTCCAAATTTTTATTTAAAGGATTTTTTTGTTTTAGTTCATTCTCTGTTGAATTTCAATAAAATAAAACCTCAGGAGTACTTAAAATCATATAATCATATAAATAGCATAAAAAATATACATTTTAACTTCACCAAATAAATGTATAAATATTACCGTTATGAACTGCATTCTGCCCTGTTTCTCTACTTTTAAATTTTGAAAAATTAATGCAAATAGACACAATATTTTGTTTGAAATTTGAAATAAATATTTTTTTATCAAATTATATAAAATATAGTACACATTTTACCAAAAGTAATTTCAGAAAAAACTGATTTTTTTCCACCACTGTAAATTTCATGTTAGCATTAATAGTACCAAATTCTATTTAATTTATTTATTAATATTTTTTGTGCCACTATATTATATTAATATTAACTTATATTAACTTGTGCCATTCATTTCCGGTAGACACAAAGATTCAAAATGTTAAACAAATGTCTATCATTATGAATGTTAAATAATATAAAACAGTTGTCTTGAATTAATAAAAAGTAGAAGCGTTTATGAGCCAGTGTTTATATCTTGCGAAGCGATTTATAGAGATATTAACAGAACTCCAAGAAATAACAATTATTTAATAATCATTGCGAAATAGAAATTGTCCCACACACATGCATGTTGACGGATGCAGTTCCACTATCAGCCACTGGAATCACTATTGACAAGCATTCCTGAATTCTACATTTATTCCATAAAAATACTGATTTTCTTTTTCATCGTACTGAGCTCAATTCCCTGACCAAAGAACCTTAGATTCAGAGAGGAGCTGATTACAGTAGATTTGATACTGTGCGCTTACCGCAGCTGTATGTGGCGAACACACACGCATGCGTGCCACACGAGCATACACAAAAGCAGCAGCAACCTCAGAGCAGTGCCAATCATGAATGACATTATCGTAACGCTGTAATCATGCCATGATTACATGAACACTGACAAACTCTAAAATGTCTTTCAGAGAACAGATAATAGCCAAGAAACACTGTATTTCTGAGGTCGTCCACAGCTACCTGCAGCTTCCGAAATCGTTCAAGTAAATGCCACTAAATGATTGTCCAGTTATCCTTCATTTCAAGAAATGTGTTCTTTATATCTTTTTAGAACTTGCTAATGCTCCTCCAGAACCTTCCCACAATACACTGGGGCAACGAGGAGGTGGGTTTGCTTCTTGCTGAGGCCTACAGACTCAAATACATGTTTGCAGACGCTCCTAGTCACTACAAGAGATGAGATCCCAACGTTGGACATCACCAAGACCCCTGAAAACAAGACTTTGATACGACCTAACAACGGCATCTGTCTGAACGCTACTTCTTTCATTTTGACGTGGATAGGAAGGAGCTCACCAATTCTGTCCTGTGATGTCAAATTTGTGTCGTCGTCTGTTACGGTTCACCATCAAGGATAAGACTAAGTAAATAACTGCAAACTGGATATTTTGGAAAATCTCCACTTGAGCCATCCCGCTGGCTGACAGTTTCATTTGCCTGCAGATTATTTCTGAAGGTTACTTACAAAATGATGCCAAGCTCTGAGACAACGGAAGCGCCTTTGTTGACGCAGGTTAAAACAAAATTATGGGGCATTCTTCAAAAGCATCACTGGTTTTTCAAAGGGTTCTCCGCATCATCCTCCAGTATTACCTCTGATGCTCACCTTTATAAATCTCAAACAATGTTCTTATGTTTTGTGTTCTTACACCTTAATGTAATCCTTTTGCCCTCTTTGCTCATTGCGACATTGATTGTACCACAAGCAGGTACATGGGTCGATTCCCTCCTGTAATCACTCGCAGAAGCTATTATTGAAGAAACTATGGCAGCCTCCGAGAGGCATTTTTTTTAAAAACGCAGACGAGCGCAACGTTTGGACCGATCCGAAGAATCGATATGTAACTGATCGAGTGATGTGTGACTGTGAACAATCTAAGAACTCGGTTCTTTCAGAAGTGGCATTGTATTCAAATGCCCCTCTTGCACAATTCTGGTACTTTTTCGAGTTTTACCATGAGCTGTATGGCTACTGAGTTTTAATGTTGCAGCGCTGATGGCTGAATCAAACTGTGGTGAAATTCATGCTGGTTTATAAAGTATGAATTAGTCTGATGAGTTATCATACTGGACAAGGTAGTTCGACCTACTGACTTAAAATTCTACAATTATTTACTCTTTCTCTTGACATTTTAAACCCGTAGGATATTCTGTCAAATATGTCACGAAGATTATTTTTAAGAATGTTAGAAACCATAAACAATGGATTTCTATTGTATGGTCATTCAGAGGGGACCGACATTTTTCAAAATATCTTTTTTTGTGTTCTGCAGAAGCTTGTCTCCATTTATTAACTCTCATGACTGTCAAAAATTTCATATAGACTATTTTATCAATGGGATACAAAAGATTATATTTTGAAGAATGTTGGTAACCAAAACCTTTGCACCTTATTTACTTCTATTGTATGAAGACAAAAACAATGCAATTCAGTGGAGACTAACATTTTAAAAAATATCTACTGTTGTGTTCTGTAGTAAAAGTCGTAATTTACTCACTCCCACGTCGATTCTGTTCAATACTATAATAGGATATATCACGATGCATTGCCGATGCACTTCATTTTCTATTTTGTGTATAACTTTGTTCATAAATTCAATCAGTTAGATATATGAACTCAATTTTACCTTCTCAAAGAAAGCACACTTTTTGAATGTCCCAAACAAAACTCAAGTCTGAGCACAGAAGATGACAGGAGTATTAAGAACAAATACCCAAATTTAAATTCAATTAGTGCATAATGCAATTGATAAGAGATCATGTTTGACGCAGTTGTCACTATCACTGCAACTTTACCTGATCTCTGCCATTTCTCAACGACATGAGAACAGTAGCTATGCCAGATAAACATCCCTGTGAGACTCGCACTATCCCAATCGAACCGGGCCACACTCGATTCCCCGACCCACTCCCCCCACTTTTTGCACTCAAATCAAACCAGACCCGAGCGTACTTTCATCGTTATGATGTGACATATGTACCAAGTGATCTCTCTCTGTACAATATATTCCAATTTAATATTTAAATTTTTTTACAATAAGTTTAAATGACTTCATTCATTCACTCTGCACAGAATCATATCAAGACCTAGCAGAGCAATAGAGTGTATTTCAAATTAACCTTATTATAATATAAGTAGCACCCTACTATAATATAAGAAAGCTCATGATTATTAAGAGCGTTGCATTGTGACTGAGGAAAGAAATATTTGGAATAGTTTTGGGCGCAGAGACACATGTGATAGTGATGTGTGTGTTTAGATGCCTATCACAGTGACAGTTCAGGAAGGAAGAAACAGTTACATAATGTACATCATGCTGTTTGTTTCGCGCTCCAACATGGTTTGTCAAGTTAGTGGTTACCTCCTGCATAATTTATTTGTTCGTGGCATCATTTACACACAGCGTGTGTCTTATCAAGGTCGGGCTTACCAGGTTCTTCATAGGAGCTGAAATTAACCGAGATGTCAGCTTTTAAAGTAGTTGGATTAATTTTAATAACTCGTCTCCCTCTGCCATTGTATTCTTCTCTGACGAAGCATGTGCATGGGAAACGACATCAGAAAGCATCAGGATGTTATTTTCAGTTATGATCTATTACTGATCCGATACCGAATCGTTCTGCTTTGCATCGTGATGCATCATAGAGACTATTCATTTAACACCCCTAATGTTTGTATACCTTTTTTTGTCAACATATGTCTTTGTGTTCTGCAAAACAATGAAAGTCATGCAGTGGTTTCATTTTTGGGTGAACTGTTGTGTCTTCAACTATAGGCACTGAGCGGTCTGGTACTCTGCCGTGTTTGTCACTTGGAGCAGCTGGTCTTGGCCCAATCCCAAATCATAAACTTAAGTACTGTTAGAGAAACAGTAAATCTAGTCTCTGATCACTGTGAAAAGCAGCCCAACCATTGGCACGTCCGTTTGGTCTCCCAGGGCAACAGATTTATGCAGATGTTTATGCTAATCAGATGCAGATGATTTGATTATCTTTGAACCCACGTTTCACCTCCTGGTACATTTATTAACTCCGGCTGGTACATTTTGATTGGCGATTAATTGTTAAAGTTAATCTGAATCTAAAATTACGCCGTCGGAGCGCGCAAGTGGATTTTTTATAAATTGCTGCGTAATGCAAAGCGATTTTTTTACTTTAAGAAAAGAAAGCATTTTCATTAACAACCCGTGATCGTGTAGAATAATGCGGCAATCATTGAGGACCAAAAGCGTGCATGGATAATCTGAATAATAAATGAAGTATGTGTCTTTCTGCTTTAATTATCAAAGTAAATGAAATGTATTGATTTTGGAGAGCGATGCCGAATGCTCGACGCCGTTGCGGTTTTGGTGAACTTGCTGATGTGAAACGCTTGAATATTGTACATTTGTCAGCTTCCTGTAACTATTCATCTGTCAGTGATATTTGAGACCACCTGCACTATTCAGTCTTGCTGTAACAATCTTTTTTTAATCAAGCATTTACAGCCCTGTGCTGTATCTGATTTGAAGGAGTATTTTTTTTTATTCAGGGTATCTTCTAGAATATGTCTTGCATACTTTAATGAGCTGAAATTCACTCCCGAGATGATAATTAGTTTTCTCGTCACCCCTTTAAAGTGCGCTAATGAAAGAGCGACTTATTTCAGAAGGTCAAACCCGCTGACCCCAGCGAAGAGACGGGGTGGTAATTATTCATGAAAGGGTCGTATTTTACCATCCTGTGATGTGGTACGCGTTGAACGAAGGTGCGGGTTAAGTTACGGCTCTGAGTAGGTCTAATATGGAGTCTGTATGAAAGGCATATTAATAATTCTGGCCATATTTAATTTGTTGAATTTTATGAAATGACTTTTTGAATTTTATGAAATTGCTTAAGGTACTTTGCTCTTTACATATGTTGAAGAACAACTGATACCTAAATAATTAATATAATTATGTAGTAAGGTACTTTTACAAGATCAAAATAACAGACTGTAGCTTTTACAAGTTATTTTAGGCTGTTGTCAATCATTCATCCAATAATTGATGCAATTCACAGTTCACCCAAAACTCACCTCTTTGTTTTTTCAATGACTATCATTCTTCAGCAGAACATAATGAGATATGCCAAGAATGTTAGTAACATGACATGTACACATGACAATGTTTACAGTCACATTATTTTTTTAGAAGGGAATGGGAGCTGCCCGTATGTAGTTAGAACATTCTTCAAAATATCTTCTTTTGAAATGACAAGAGAGTAGGTTTATTATGACAGAGTTTCTTTTGGGGCAAACTATCATTTAAGAAAAATAATTTTGAGCAATAATATTAAACAATGCAAGATGGTCTTAGCAGCAAACTTACGCTCCAGACTCATGTGTAGGTCAATAAAGCCTCCTGAACTTGTACGCCGACTGTTCAAAAGTTATATTGTGGAAACCCTTGGTAAATTTGTTTGGGCTTCATTCTGGGATGTAAAAGCTTTTTACAATTCAGTCCTAATGGATCAAATCAAGTCCCATTTACATCATCTTCTCATATTTTCAGTTATGACTGTAAAATAAATTGCAAATGTTTGTTCAGGTTCACTTTATGTTCTGGATGTTTTAATCATAATTTGTTAGTTTTTGGATTTCCTCGACCACATCTGATTGTATTTTATGTGTTGTCTTTTTTCATGCATGTGCATATCTTGTTTTCATAAGCACATTAAACCACTTTCATGTGCTCATGGAACAAAACATGTATGGTCATACTATGGAAGCTTTTGGTTTCTCAACAAGAAGCCAAAATTGGATTTATGTTTTTCATGAATTATTTTTGCTTTGATTTTGCTCATTTGGTTTGGATACAGAAAAAGGTCTCTGCGGTTCGGCTTGATAACGTGTTTTTGTTTATCATGTATCCTTTTTTCCAGAAAGAAAAAGGAAAATTATGTGCCCTGCTTGTACAGCGGCATGTCTATTTATAGATGTGTCCTCTGTGTCTTAAGTTATTTGTCTTTCTCCTGTGATTCGTCCTGGGATTTTCTGTTTCTTCCCTCTCCATTTTTGGCTTCCCGCTTGGCGTTATTACTCGTTTCGTTTATCCGTCTCGTCCATCAGGACTGTGTTTAGAAGATATACTTCCTTTCTTTTCCCATCTTTTTTCAAAGTGTACTTGTAATTCTAAGATCAAATATTTGCCTTTGGTCTGCAAATAGAAATGGTGCTTCTCTCTGTATTACTCATTCTACTTGGGGCGCGCTTCATCAGAATGATATTTTTGGGCGGGTGCTGTTTTATGATAATGTAGACGTGTTGTGTGAAAGAACAGTGCTGTGCTTTATTCAGCTCATAGCGTTCTGATTGTGTTCGCAGTTTGCAATGCAAATAAGACTCTGTAACAGCTTCACGGTGCGTCCCGACGCCACAACTCTTTGTTTTTCACTCCGCAAAAAAATGCCAAACTCCTCTCTTCATTACGGTGGATTCTGCTTAATGAGTGCTTTTGTAGTCCACACTGCTTTTAGCCTTAACAAAAAAGAAAACATGTTTTCTTGCTGTATATTTAATTTTTGATTCTATTAAACAGTTGGTACTGTGTTCTACTTGTATTATTCTGTGTGTGGGTGTGTGTGCGTGGTCCTAACATCCTCTCAAGGTCAGAACGACCTCAAATACCTACATTGTTGGAAATGACCCTTGACCTCAACGAGACTAATAACCATCATAATTAAAATGCTAAAAGATGCTGTGAGGGTTAGATTTGAGGTTAGAAGATAGATCATTAGCCGACGATGGAACAATAGAAAATATAGAAAAACAAATGTTTGTGTGTGTGAAGGATGACCGCATCCTCTCGGTGAATTCGGGCAGACGTCGAGAAGCGCCCTGTGGAAATGTCAGCTGTAATTAGCGCTTGTTAAGCAAATGGCAGGGTTAATGACCTCGTCTCGCTGCCCACAGCCACAGTCTGTTGACTATTGAGTGACTGTGACCCTCCCCGCGTTTAACATTTATTATTCAATTTGACTGCTGTGTTGACGGACACTCATGGATGCTGCGAATTTTGGAGAGTTAGGGGATGTTTTAATCGCTAATTGTAAAACTTAGATTTAGTCCGGGATTTAGTTATTTATAGATTTAGTTATTTATATTCGTATTGTCAGCTGCTGAGCAAAAAACAGAAAGGGTATTTCTTCGACACCCTGATATTAGGTGACAAGTAGTCCGTGCAGACTACCAGGTCCAGAGAGAGGGGGGGGGGGGGGGGGGGGGTGTACATTAGAGGTTAAGACATTGACGTGTGACGGGAAGAGTTTGGGGACTCTGTCGACGTGAGAAATGCTGAGGGATTATTTTGAGTTAGGAGAAATGGTTGGATGTCTTCACCCAGTTTCTGCTTTGGGCCGGGCAAGAACGCAACAAAGGTGCTTTCAACCGTTATAAAGAATACATCTTAACTGTGGTAAAATCACTGTAACACAATGATGTTTTGCTCTCATTACACCTCTGATATGGCTACAAATGTGGGTTTCAATATACTATGACATATTTTATTAATAACAACCCCAATTCTTCCAACAGGTAATGTTATTCATTATTCTACCAGTTGGTGTTTACAGTAGAACAAGAATGTGCTGGTCACAGGTGCATAGATTCAAGTTGTTTACCTCCGGGACTGCTTGTGCCAGCCAAGTGCCTGCCATTAAGATGAGTCCTAAAGCTAATGGAGAGCTCTCTCAGGATATCTTCAGACTCTTTAGTGACCGCTACGCAAATGCAAACTCCCGTTCACCCAGTTACTGTTTATATCGCTGCATAGATCCCAGAGAGACCAGCTCTTAACCTTAGTTTACAAATGAGGGGTGTTATCAAGCCAAAGGACATAAATAAATGTGTTTAAAAGATATTTCTGTCCTTGGTGTTTATAATATCTAATAGACTTTTTATTAGAAAAAAATGAAATTGGTAGCAAAACAATAAAACAACATAACAATATAACTTAATGGTTAGAGTATGGCGCTAGCAACGGCAAAGTAAATGGTTCAATTCCAGGTATTGCATATACATAGAACGAATGTATTGCATAATGCAACTCAACTATCAAATGCATTTAAATGTAAATAGGAAATGAATTCATTATTTATTTTTGTATCTGTTTTACTTGTTTTCTGCATGAATATTTAAATACATTGAATCAAAATGAATTGAGATAGGTGTATGGCCCTAGATATTCAATACTTATGATTTAATAATAAATAAAGCTGAATTTAAATTTGACAAACTTTATAACGGTCTGCCAGTGGGGTAAAAAATAAACCTTTAATAAGTCATTTTACTTTATATTTATCTATATATTAATTTTCATTTGTCTTGATTTAAGGCTTTTCAAATATGTGTGCTGGTTAACATAACAATTCTTAATGAGCATTATGATTTTTCTGCCGAATTCAACAAATGTTTATAACATGATAAAAACAAAAAATTATATTTGTACTTTTTCATATCTGAAAAAAAGTTCAAAAATCTAAGCTGTAAATTACACAAAAAGTGCTGGGTTGGCTCAATATTTATTCATATGTGGGTCAAATTTGGACATTTCCAAGTTAATTAAAACTGAGAGGTGCCACCAACAATTTTGTGCAGTTTTACTCAACATTGATGATTGTTTGAACATCTCAGTAATCTTTTTAGATTGCAGAAACTCTGTGATCAGACCTTTCCATTTGCACTGATTTTAGAGAAAATAAATGAATGTTTATGTACACTCTTAAAAATAAAGGTGCTCTAAAGATACTTCACAGCAAGGCCACAAAAAACCCTTAGGTTCCACAAAGAATCATCCCTTTTCACCTTTTAAGATCTGCAGAACCAATTTAAGCTTTAAAAGACCCTTTTGTGAGACAGAGCTTTTTCAGATGTCAAAAGTTCTTTATGGAACCATAAAAGGGGTTCTTCTATACTATTGAGCAGTAAATAACAGGTGTATGCATACTTCAGGAGCATTTCGGTGTGGATATCCTGCTGCTTTATTTACAATACTGTTTGCACACTTAAAGCAAACCACTAAATTCTTCCATCTGTTTTACCAACTTTGCTAAAAACCTAAAGCTTGCTTTTCACTGTCATTTTCCATCTCTGTCTTTCCACCTGGTTTGCTCTCATCCACAATCCAATCTGCATGTGGACTGTTGTGATCTGTCTAAATATTACCTGTACTGCAACCACACGCTCCACGCTCCTCAACCTGTGCCGGAGATCTCATCCATCAGCTTTGATGGAGGAGCTGGAGACGTAAAATGACTCTTCCATGCACATATTTATCAGCATAAGGCCACTTCACAGACCCATCTGAAACTGAAATATTGATCGTAGCGGAACACGAAAAGTGCTCAAGAAACCGTAGCTCAAAAGCCCACGACAACATTCGAGTTATTGGTATAATGAACAAAATGACTGATTTTGTGTGATTAGGTGTAGCCGGTGGCACTTGTGGCTTTCTTGGTCTCAAGTGTGCTGAAAGGCTGGAAAAAGAAATCTGCCGGGGGCATGAGAAGGGGAGAGTGCATGTGTGGCTATACTTCCAGATCCTTTACTTTGTTCCTCCTCCGGAGTGCTATTATTCAGGGAAGCTGATTCAGGAATTCAATAATGGATGGAGTGCACTCTCTCTCTCTCTCTCTCTCTCTCTCTCTCTCTCTCTCTCTCTCTCCTCTCTCTCTCTCTCTCTCTCTCTCTCTCTCTCTCTCTCTCTCTCTCTCTCTCTCTCTCTCTCTCTCTCTCTCTCTCTCTCTCTCTCTCTCTCTCTCTCTCTCTCTCTCTCTCTCTCTCTCTCTCTCTCTCTCTCTCTCTCTCTCTCTCTCTCTCTCTCTCTCTCTCTCTCTCTCTCTCTCTCTCTCTCTCTCTCTGTGTTTGTGTGTGTGGGTAAGAGTAAAAGCTAAAACTGAAAGGTCATTGATGGTTCTCTACACTCTCTCTACATCCTCATTTCCTTGCTGTTCCCATCTAGTAGCTAATCAGTGAGTGACAGTTCAGCCCACGCTCTCTCTCCCTGTCTCTCTCGGTCTCACTTTCTGTCTCTCTCTCCCTCCACCTGTGTCTCCTGCCCTGTTTTTCTCTTATCTCCAGATGGATGGATAATGGTCTGGTTGTTGCCTTTGAATAGTCACTGATCATGGCTAAAGGAACAAGGACATTAGGAGATATTAGAGGGTAATGTCCTGTGTTCTTTACCTTGCCTCTATGTAAGGTGAAAAAGTCAATGTCAGTTGTTTTACATTCTTGGGAGCTAATGTGCAAGAGAGCTATTGTTGCATGTTGGGTAATATTTTTAGTCTTTTTTTAACCATTTTATCAGGTGATAGATATTTATTCACCTGCATAATTTGCAAAAATTACACTCTTAAAATTACACTTCTTCACAGCAATGCCTTAGAAAAAACGTTCAGGCAAGAGTTCTTTAAAGTAATCTCTTTTTTACTTTTTTATAATTGGATGAACTTTTTTCTCCGTAGGGAAATATTTGTAAAACATGAAGATTATTCATGGTGTGGTGACAATGAAAGGGACATGGTTTTGGGAAGATGATAACATTTACATTTGGCGGATGTTTTTTTACCATATGGACTTACAAGTAGTGTGCAGTGGCCAATTATCACTGCAGAGGTTGAAATGAGATGTCTTGCTCAAGGACACTTCAGTCATTATCTGTTGATGCTGGTATTCGAACCCACAGCCTTCTTCTTACATGTCCAACTCTCTAACCACCAGACCACGACTGACCGACAACTGATAAACTTTGTAGAATTTATCTGAATTACAAGGGAAAGAACATGAAATAGTTACTGTATTTAAATGTTTGTGTTTTTTCTATTTATGAAGATTGAGTAGCATTATGGATGTGACAATTCTAAAAATAGCCCTCAGTTGACTATGAAAAATCATGCGCTAAAAACTAAACAAATGATTTGAAAATTCATATATTGGAACAATCAAATGGTAATATCTGTGCTATTAGTATAGTATAAACCTATGGTTATAACATTTTTCATTTTAAGGTTGACTTTTTCACAGAATTACCCAGATTTTAAAGGGACCAAACAACAAGGTTCTTCTATAGAATCGTGAAGTATTATAATTTTGAATAATGGAAATATCATCTTACATGTAGTTCATGTGTTCAATACTGAAGAATGCTGCAATCCGACAAATGCATGAACAAAACTGTTCAGAATTATTCTGCAAGCATAATATGGATTCTCATCTACGTTTCACATGTTTTTTTCTCCTTTGTTTTCTCACAGATGGACTGTGATTTTTCACACTTATCTCCTACCCTTATCCTCCCACACACTTCGCATAGTTTGTAATCAGCATATGTTGCGCACACCTCCAAATACGTGATAGTTTGCACATAATAGCCAAGCAACTTTCAAAAAACAACAACAACAAAATCCTATAATGCCAAACTTTAGAGACCTAGACTTTGTAAAAATGAGCAAGTGGGACCTCTTGCAGATCCATGGATAAAGCTCTAGTTGTGGGTTCAGTCTGATTTTAAAAGTGTTTTTACCGTTCAAAAATGTGCGGCATCATTTTGTGTTTTGATCTGTTCATATTTTAATTTTGTTTAGATTCTGTTCAAGAGTTGGAAAATAGCTGTTATAATATTTCATAATTTTGCAGGGCTAATTCTGAATTCTGAGGGTGTTTGTATTCTGTGGGTTAAAGATTTTACACAATTGTTAATTGTAGTTGAAGTAACTGCAAGTATTCACTTAATTAACGTTGTAATAGTAATATAACTAGAGCTGGGATTTGATCGAGAGATAATTTGTTTAGTGTGTACAAGACTATAATATAATGCAACGTAAATTGCTTTTTATAAAAGAGTCTACCAAATGACTAAATGCAATATGTCACCTGTCCTTAAGGTTGAAACTATTTACACTAAAGAAAAAAGAGTACATTTTAAAGCTTTGAAATTAAGTAAATATACTTTTAAAATTTTCTGTATATGCAAGTGAAAAATTAAGTATTTAATTACTTAACTTTACTTAATTTAAGTAAATCTAATTAGATCAACATAGATTTTTTCCCAAAAATGTTATGCATATATAAGCTAATTAAATACTTACTTTTTTCATTGCATAAAATTAAAAAAATATTTGTACATTTGGATAAATTTAACATTGGACTTTTGATAAATTATTTTGAAAATCTTTTTAATGTTTTATATAAGTTGACATAACTATATATCAGTGTGATATTTACCTAACCACATTTAATATTTTTTACAGTGTGTTCACCGATTGTAAATCTCAATGGTAGAATGATTTAAATTTATTGATTTATGTGTCTAATGCATAACAGTGGCTGTAAAAATATGTATTTAATGTAAGACAGTGGCATATTTTGAGTTATTTGGGTTTCTTTTGATTTAATTTGTTACAAACACCTGGCAATACAACATTAAGTCTTTACTGCTGTAGTGTCTCTCTCTCTTTATTTCCCATTTTTCCTGTTTATCCCACAACCTCAAGCTACCCATTATTCAGAATCTCAAACCATGAACTGTATAATAAAACGAATAAAAAGAAACAAAAAGAGTTATAATGGTTTGGAATAACATAAGGTGGGTGAATATTGACAGTTTTGGATAAACCTTTAATATTCATTTACATTTATGTACGGAATATTCTGCCATTTAATCACATTTGACCATGGTAATGCCTATCTGTTGATCCTATGGGTTTTGGCAGGATCTAAACATACTTTATGATGTAGGTAATGCATATTTAAACAGGCCATTGAATGTTGAGCGAATATCTTTGCATTTGCAATTTGAAAACCTTGTGTGTATTCTTGTGCCCGCCCTGTAATTTCTTTTCTCCCTCTACTTATGAAGCCAGACAGACTCGCTTGAATTTCAAACGGGGCGCGTTTCAAATATTCTCTTTTTCTCCTTCAGAAACCCTTAAACTGCTGATAAATGGTTTGAAGAGAGAAGAACTGAGACGATGAAACTGGAACTCGAGTGTGCGCGCGGGCTCTGTCAGTTGTGTTGGGATAAATGATGTGACAGGTGAGAGAGTGTTGGAGTGTTTGTGAGGTGGATGAGTCTGTCACGGTGATTGATTTTCTTTCTTCGAACAGCGCAGGCGTCAGCGGGGAGCGCAAACAAGTGGTCTTCTCCTTCTCCACCATCTGCCCTCTGAAGATGCTGTTCAGCAACAATTCTTTGAAGAACCGTTTGGAAAGTTTGTGGAGAGGTGATGGTTCTGTATTAAAAAAACACACATAAATGAACTCATTGTTTTGTTGCACACCAGCATGACTTTATTTGTTCTAATGAACTCGACGGCAGAGTTTTAGGCCGCTTGTTTCTATATAAGGACTGAAGGATCTGAAGGACTAGGCCGTCCGGGTATAAAATATTGACACAACACAATGAAAACATTATAAAAGTTGTCAGTATTTATTAGGTCACTACACTTTATTACCTTTTTTTTGAAAGGAACACGAAAACTTCCCTGCCCCTCTGAGATGGACAACAAAGTTACATGAACCACATTTATGATTTGTGTTGTTATTTTGTGCTTAGACAGCCCCTTACCTCATTCTGCATCATTAAATCATAAAAATTTCCAATTTTTGTATGTTTTGACAAAAATGTGATACAGAGAAAGTGATGTGATCACTATGATCTATTGCTGTTGTTAGTTTTACTTAATAATTCTTGTCCACAGTACAAAAGGTATACATGTAACTGCAATAACGTAAGGTAACTATGTTAGTCTTACCAAAAATTTTATTATCAGCTTTACTTTATTAGTTTTTACTGGTCATCTTAACATATTAAATGCAAAACCTTCACCATGTCGGGTGTTTGGGGATTGCGTTGCAGAATGCTTTGCTGAAGACTGCATTAGGCAATACTTTCCAAAATTCCATGTTTTAATTGTTTCTCAGTAAAGATAAGACTTTTTCGTGTTCATTTTTTATTTATTTAAAGTTTTAGGC
This sequence comes from Triplophysa yarkandensis, assembly GCA_033220385.1. Classification (NCBI taxonomy): domain Eukaryota; kingdom Metazoa; phylum Chordata; class Actinopteri; order Cypriniformes; family Nemacheilidae; genus Triplophysa; species Triplophysa yarkandensis. Next base: position 5,160,996 of record CM065656.1, on the reverse strand, counting down.
TTACCCATGTTTAGAAGAGTAGTATATATGCTAAAACTGTGAGACGGTAAAGCGCTTGATGTGTAAACTGTGTCTGAGTTACATGCAGTCTACATTTCATTTAGTAAACTACCAATGAGAAAGATTGAAAATTGTGTAACTCTACTGATACAATTTTAATGGTTTGGAATTACTCATAAAAAGCTTGTCAAGTAAACCGTGATGCCATGTATTTATACATCTAAATTGTTCATTGTAGAAACTACTTAATATATTTGAGTGAAACCACTTGATGCTACTTTACATTTTTCGAGTGTATTTAAAATCTAAATGGTTGTCCTTCTGTAAAAACCTTTTTTTTGTATAATGACACGGCCTTCATACATTTGCTACTCAAATGCCCAAATGCCTTTCAGTTCCTCTGTAAAATAAACAAAACCTTTAGAATTATAACAACTAACACCGATCTCCCGTATATTGTTCCCAAAGGAGAGTTTGGCTACACAAGCATCGACTCTCTCACGAGCGGCTCCCTCCGCCGCGTGTCTGATCATAACTCATCACGGTGGTCACCAGCATCCCTTCTACCCCCTGGACCACACAGCTCTCCCTACACCCAGAGGTGGTACCCGCAAAACATGCCTCTCTCTGACAGGCCTCTCACCAAGATGAATTCATCGCCGGCACGGGTTGAAATACTCTGGCCAAAACAAGTAATTTGATTGCCCCGACCGCAAATTAAGTTAGTGTGATTCAATTTTCGATTTGGAGCTCTCCAGCAGCCATACATCACAGCAGACATATTTCATTACCCAGCTAAAGCAGGTGGGGGGCGGGGCCAAGGGTGCAGGTCTCCGCAAGAAGACATCATAGCATTGTTATGGCATGCGTTCAGTGGCGCTCGTTCTCTCCTTCCCAGCTACAACGGGGCTATTTATAACGCGTAGGGCTGTCACCATGCACACTTCAGATATATCCAGATAATTGCGATTGTCTCCGTCCATTCGCTGAGAGATGATGTAAACAGCATTATCACTGCTGTTATGGAAGAGCTAGTGTGTGCTTTTTGTTTGTGTCTTTCGGTTAAACAAACAGGACATTGTCGTCGCATGCCTCCGCTGCATTGTGAGCGGCCTGGTGACGCAAAATGCCACTTCTTGGTTTATGCCTCTGAGAATTGTTGTCCGTTTCCGTGGTGACCGGCCGAAACACTGATTGCTCTGGCATAAATAATATTCACAGAACTGTGTATACGTCCTCTGTTCTATTCTGCTTTTACAGTAATCTCAAAAATGGTTTTGGACTTTGCCTGGCAATAGATGAGACTAAAGACACGTCTCAACCTTTTTGATTTAAGGGATTTTTGAAGGCCTTGCCGCACTCAGCTCGTGTCCAATACAGCAGTATATTCTTGAACCTGGCATATCTAAGATGAATAATTGTTACAAAACACTGAGAAATGTATTTATGGGGGATGTTTAATGTCTTGTTTTTTGTGAGACTCTCTTGGAGTCAAGCCCTTGGAATTGAGAAGCACTGATTTTCTGGATTACTGACATCTGATTGGCTGGCATGTGGATGAGATATAAAGAAGGGGTGTGGGACCGGCAAAGCACACTCTAGAGGGAAAGCGAATTCGGGTTCATCCACAGGTGCCCTTGGCACTATACAGTATGTCAGCGCACTTGACCACAGGGCCATTCGTGTGTTTTCAAAAGAAAGATCACCAGATTTTGAACAGTGCTGAGTGTCTTTAAATGATGTTGGTTTTTGTCTATACAGGAATCAAAGGCTGCCTCGTTGTTCGGTTACTGACCAAATCTTCTGATTAGCTAAATATCTTCTATTGTGTTCTGCAGAAGATCGAAAGTTATACCGATTTAAATTGATGAAAAAGGAAGTGACTAGTGACACTTTTTTATTTTTGGTTGAACTATCCTTATCCCTACTTAGAACTACAATATCTTGATCATTGGGCCACAAGCGCTGACAAATATTATAACCACTACTTACTGATTTACGTTGGTTTTGGGTCTATACAGTATCAATTATTGAGTGCCCCCCACCGGTTGATTACCAACATTCTTCAAAATATCTTCTTTTTGTCCTGCAGAAATCCAATCTCATACAGGTTTAAAATGCTGAGTGGGGAAATAACTGATGACACATTTTTTGATTAAACTACCCTTTTTAATGTCATCTTGATCACAGGACCACAGGCACTGACAAAAGAAGAAATTTTGAAGAATGTTGATCGCCAGTACTCACTGATTTACATTGGTTTTGTGTCTATACAAAAGAAATCAATAGGTGTTCCAACATCCTTATCCTTATATATTCTGGTTGAACGATCCCTTCACAGAATCCTGAGGCTCCTATAAAAGTTTATTGGGAAAACACATTAACATACTCTTGTCATTATATCCACAATGCTTGATAAGCAAGGTTTATCGAGGCTTTTCTAAACGACGTTTTGTAAACAGATCCGATGATAGCGTCCATTCCCTTTTAATCCGAGCTGTGAGATATATTGAAGGAACGCTGAAGTGGATCTAATCAGTCTGCCTTATATTTCATTATCCTAATCATTTCCCGTAGACTCATCTCTGAAAACATTGATTAAAATGTGAAAGGAGAATTTTATGGCTCCGGGGAGGAAAAAGTGGTATTCGAGTCGCAGCTGAGCTTGTATTGAATCCGCGGTCAATTAAGAAGACGAAAACACATTTAGTGAGCGCATATTAAAAGGAGTAGAACTCGGCGAGGGGTGAGAGCTATTTCCATGTCTGTAGTTTATTTGGCTACAGGGGGAGTCTAGTGGAGAAGTCTCGCAGCAGTCGCTGCTAACCGCTTTAAATACAGCCGGAATTTCCTGCGGATCTGGAGCTGTGTAATTGGAAAGGCGTGTTATTGATTGCATTGGAGACTACGGCTAATGAATAGTTTTTGCTTCACTTGCGCTCCTGTTTTTTGCTTTCAGTCAATGACAGCAGCGCCGCAGAGCAACAGGCCCAGATTAGTGCTCCAATCCTGTTATTCTGTCCACTAATTAGGACGGGTCACTCTATTTACCGGTATGATGTAATTCAGGTTGTGAGAGGAACTCGGTCCATTTGCGCTCAGTCATTATTTTCCTGCACGGTTTAATGGGGGTGTCGAGGCGGGTGCGTTTTCTGAGGCCGCGTGGCCGCGAGCTCCCTAAAGACAATTGGAACAATAATAGACAGGGAAGTGCTTGGCTGATTTGTGACAAGGGTTGTTTATGTTTCAATTATATTGAACAGCTGAATTTGTTAACATTACTTTCCTCTAGCTCTAATAGTAGGTTTTCATCCCCTAAACAAAGCGTTTACTAATGTATTTAACATTAATACATTCATTTTCAAATGGGGTGTTATTATTGGCAAATTGTATAATTGGCAAATTGTATTATTGGCGAAATATTCGTTTGGTTTCTACGTCAGCATGTACTATATAGGCTGTAGGGGTTTTAAAAAACACTGACGTGCATTGAAATATTGATGTTATAGGGTTTGTCAACCATCACAAGACCAAACTAGAAAACAGGACTTGTAACATTGATTGTTTGAGAATGTGTTAATGGCATTTTGAAGTAATACACATATATATTGATTTTTGAGGTAATCATTTTGTATTGGTGATGTTTTATTTTGTTATATTTAATTGTCAGCGTGAATATAAAAAACTTTGTCAATATGCATACATTATGGTCATCGACTAAATCGTCTTAAGGGAAACAGCATACCAAAGACCAAAAAGCGGTTTAATGAGATATGGTTTGTGCATCTGCACGTTGGCAAAATATATATTTTTAAACAGAATGCTAAAAATTAACATTTATTCATCTTCTTAAATTCAGCTTTTTTGTGGCTCAGTGGATAATTATGGCCTATGCAATGCCAGAGACGTTGATTTGATCCCAGGAATTTCTCTTAATCGAATTGTATAATACAATGTAAAGCGCATTGGATAAAAGTGTCTGCCAAATGTGTGAATGTAAATCTAAAATACAAGAAACATTGACTTTGGTATGGCATCAATTTAAGAATTTGTAATAGCTTTTCATGTGTTTGGGTGTTAAGGTTTATTCCCCAAGGATAGTAATAAACATATTAATAATAGTCCTCAACTATACATAAATGCTTTTAAGTGTTTAAAGAAAGTATTATTAGTTTTATTTTTACCCTCGTTGCTTTGTGTCTTTCCTCAAGTCTTATAAACACTAGCTTTTAGTTTGAGACTCTATGAGCCTCCCATTGTACTCTGATTGGACAAATTGTCTAGTTTACTGTTCTTGGTCAACTTGGCTTTCAGTTACTCTATCACCACACTCTAAAAAAATCTGTGAAAATACGGCGCAATGTACACTTTGCACAACCTTTAATTACATTTAAGCATGAAGCAATATGTCAGTAAAAATACAATGTACTGGTAATTTTCTACCAATTTTTACTCCGCCTTTTTAAGGATCTGTTCTTTTTCTGGGCACCAATGACGAGATGACATCATGTGAATCCAATTATTTCTGTAACGGGTCTCTTAATGGAAGTAACGTGATGTCTTCAATCCTGGTGTTTGCTCTGGTCAGACATATCCGTTTTCTCGCTTTACTGTGAACTTTGGGATTTGTAACTTCACAGATTGATTACAGGCATTTACACACACACAAACACACAAAAGAAATGTAAAAGGAGATTTATAATCTAAGAGACACTTAAAAGCTCAGTAGTTTAAAAGTTTAAGATCTTTAAAATCTGAACACTTTTATGCTGAAATTGTTCGTTTTGTTTGTAACTTTACTGATGTTTTTAGTGCTGTTCAGACTAAGAACAGCTACTGTAAACAGATCTGAGTCAGACACACCAGAAAAAAATCTGTTTTTCGCTGCTTGTCTGAGCAAAGACACTGATCCTGGTTTTGTCTTGAGATCTTGATTGATGCGTTCAAGTTCACACTTACAGTGGAGAATGAACTCTTGGGCCTCCTGCAAATGATGATTGCTTCGCCTCGACTGCCCGGGCACGAGCTCTTGCAGGAATACCAAATTATATCTGCACGTTCTGTAGATTGTGTTCACGCCTGATTATGTCTTATCTGCGTCTTCTCTTTTTCTCTCTCTCCGCATGGCCTCACCCCTCGCTCTCCTTTCACTTATCTGGTTCCTCTGCACTCTTTAAAGCAGTCAGATTAGTTCTACTGTTTTTGTCTCGTCTCATTATTAAGCGAGGGCCGGAGCCCGTGTCGTAACCTCTCCAGACGTAGGGGACGCTTATTTGAACCGACCTCCGCCTTGCATCTTTCTCAGCACTCTTCTGTTTTCCAAACTGTCCATTTGGACGGTTTAGCCCTAACGAAAGATTAAGGCCCGTTTTGTGCAAAACAGGGGTGTCGTTTCTGTATGCATGAGGTTGTCATCTTTCTGAAAAATTCATTCGAGCAAATGGAGCTACAATGCAAATAGTTTCCCCGCTGTGCAATGATTTCTGTGCCGTGCCAGGTGCTCTGTTCAAACAAATGTAAATGAAAGGAAAGCAAAGGTTCCATTATGGAAGGGAACACAGTGATGAGGTTGGGCGGCGGAGCTTCAGGTGTGGCGAGGAGCGTGGGACGTTCCGTACGGAGGAATACTGTCGTGCTTTTTTGCATTCCGTCCCTCACTGTCACGAATATTTGAATTGGAATCCTGATGGGGAAATTATTTAAATGCCATACAAAAACTATCACCTAGGGCATTAGATGCATTTATAAACAGTCACAGAGGGAAAACAATATGTCGTATTTACTTTCTCACTCTTGCTCTCTATTTTTCTTTGTCTCTGCAGTTCCTGAGTGGAATTTTGGGATTCACGCTTTGTAAACACCAAATTGTAGAGGGAATTTGATAAGAGTAAATAATGTATGCTGATAAAGCTGTTAATTTGCGCTCACTCTCTGTGGTGTGTCAGGGGTTCAACAGTGGGATTTGAAATATCAGGTCATAGGTTTGAGAGGGAGGAAACTCATTTCCATACTGTTACTGTATAATGTTGGTCTACCGTCATCTGGAATATGAATATCTGGTTTTGAAAATACCAATTTATTTTCTGTTTTATCACAATTTGTTCATTTAATACATTATCACTTGGCATTTGCCCAGGAAGTGCACATAAGCATCCCTTTCTCTGTTAATGAAATTTCGAAAGGTTAATACCTGTAGTGAAAACTATAATTCGTCGATTTTATAAACAAGGTGTGTTTGCTCTAAAATACATGTTATTAGCCATGGTGCTTTGACACTGAGAAAGATCTTCCCTAGAATTTGTTTTTTATTTTTAGATACTGAGATTTTGAGCTTCAATGCAGTCTAATAGACAACATAGATACAAAAGAACATTTAATAACATTTGTTAAAATCTATGTTAAGAAAAAAACATATGATGAATGGAAATTGAGATAATACATAAAAACTGGAAAATCTAAATACTTGAGAAGCAAAATAACCCAATGTTTCTGTTCGAAATAAACTAAGTTTGTGTTTGAAGAAAAAAGCAATTCTACCACTAGAACATACTCATGCCCCTAAGTAACTGTCACAAAAATTAACTGTTATTTCAACTAAATAAGATCTTTTAAAAACATTTAGGGATTTTGGTGGGACAAAAATCTTACAGTTAATTTCTATTAAATTAAGAAATATCATTTACTTTTATGTATTGAAAACGTATTTATTCAACAAATATATTTTTATATGCATCTAATATTGTTGGTGAATTCTAATATAATATACTTATTTGTTTATTTCCATTTTATATTGTGTAAATATATTTTATGAGTTTATTAGTAAACTATTTTGGAGTGTAAGAACAATAAACTAGGATTTAAAGATATAAAATACGGTTAAAAATGGAAGAGTGTTGTTACCCTTTCTCAAATGTGATTGTTTCAGGCAATAAAATTTTGATAAATGTTTTCAGAAGTCCTTGCTTAATACCTGAGGTCAATTTCATTCTAATGTACAGTAAAAAGTCTTGGTGTAAGATTTATTTTACACTTTCTATTTTACGTTGACACTAAGATGGGACTGATATATAAGCATTTGGCAGCAGTATGTGCCTTATGCACTTTGATGCACTCTTTTTGAAAGGGTAGCTCCCCGATGACAGCTTTCTTACCTTTTATATCCCAGTGTACATATGCAACATATAATAAAGACACTTATCAAGAAATGTTCTGTTTTCTTTTTGCTGTGAGTTTCTTGCTTGTTTTGGTGTGGGCTGCATGGCAGGTTTTTGCACCGAAATAGCACATAGCTATCTTTTAATTTCTTTTTTTCCCCTCGGCTTCTACGCTGATCTAAATCTCAGGTCTCTCTAGGATTGATATCGTTCCAGTGCGACCCTGATCTGATAAACATCTGAATATGTCATGCACAGCGGTGGCAGGTGTTGAATATTAGTAAGTGTTTATTGGGCCAATGCTGCAATGTTCTGCCTTCCTCTAGTACCCAGCTGTAACGTGCGATCATTTTACAGGGTATTCATTTAGATTTTATAACAAAAATACCAAACAGTCTAGCAACATTGTCTGGCAAGACTGATGCAAACAAAACTAGATGGAACAAAGCTGTCTGCACTGGAAACACGTGGTCTGGTGATGCAACGGGTGTTCAGTTGATTGACATAGTGCTCCAAAATTAAAGATGTCAAAAATAAAATGTTTTTCAGGGATTGCAATAGAAAAGTGTTACATATTTCGGGGCAAGTGCAATGGTTTCCCCTGGTTTCCATTATAGGTGCGGGTTCAATCTGTTTAAGAGCTTGTGAGCCCAACTAGTTTTATACAAGGGTTATTCATTATGGTCGCTTTTTTAACCAGGTATGCCCAAAAGGCCCATCCATTGGCCATATCGCATTCTGGCAGCAACTGCACAATTTTCCGCTTGGGCGAGCTATTCATGGGCAACTTTCCTTGTTCGTGAAATCACCTACGTGCCAACAAACCAATTCGATCAAGTAAAAATAACGAACATTTATTACAATGAAGCACTGCTGTTGAGCATTCACTCACATGTAAGGAAAAAAATGGGTCGTTGGAACGGGTTCCACACAATTGAATTGAGTTTTTAAACATAATTTCTCTTGAAAATGGTTAAAAATGAAAAAATAATAATAAACTGTACTTGAACCATTGAACATGATTAAAATATGTCATTCCAAATGAATTTTTACTGTGTACCCTTCCATAGACTAAAAAGATATGATCATCAGAGAATGATACATTTACATGCACCGATAAGAAAGGATAAGAATATTCATATATTCAAACCCATTTTTTTTAAAGAGTAAACTTCAGGTTAAAGTCAGAAAATCAAATCTGAAAAGCAAGCGATAAAGTATGATTTTACCTTTCATTAAGACTTCTATCTTTCACATGGTCTTACATAGTCAATCAAAGATACAGTATATTGCCAAAAGTATTCGCATATTAACTTAAGTTAACTCTTCTTGGAAGGCTGTCCACAAGGTTTAGGAGTGTGTTTATAGGAACTTTTGACCATTCTTCCAGAAGCGCATTTGTGATGTTGGACGAGAAGGCCTTCATCCCTACCAGATTGAGCTCTGGACTCTATGCAGGCCTGTCAAGTTCATCCACACCACTGGTGCACAGTTATGTTGGAAGAGGAAGGGGCCAGCTCCAAAATGTTCCCACAAAGCGGGGAGCATGGAATTGTCCAAAATGTCTTTGTTTTCAAAGTGAAAGTGATTGAAACACTTGATTTTGATTATATGGATTATTTTCAAATTTGTTAGATCAGTTTTAATCCACCAAAAATGGTTCCCTCACACAGCTTTCCCCATTCATTACTTGGATCCCCCATTAACATTTTGTTGTTCATTTTGAATCCCATTGACTGTAGATTTTGTTTTAAGATCTTGGCTGATGTTCAGAAGCAGGATTTCTTCTACTAGGAAGACACGGAGCGGTGAAAACAGGTGCTGAATGCCAGTTTTTCACATTCAAAATTCATTGAAGCTGGAGCAGGTAGTAGATAAATACTGCATGATACGAGTAATCTATTTTGTAAGAGCCAAAACCCAAGACATATGAAAGAAACATGAGACTTGAGCCACAAAATATTTCATACACCTCCAGGTCAAATTCTGAAAACTGGCGTTTGGGGGTTTTGATGTCATAAATTAGGTTTTGTCTAGGGGTTTGAAGATATCTGCTGAGACTTAATAATGTGATTTGTACTCAATGTTCATTATGAGGTTTATAGTTTTTTTAGAAGTGAGAGGTGTCTCTTTTATTGTGTTGGAAAGTTGGAAGTATAGATGTGCTGATATATCACGATATCGGTCGATAATCAGGACCGATGTATCCTGTCAATCAAAAGAGGACAGAGAAAAGCAATAGTTCTCTGTTCATATATATTTTTAAATATTTTAAATATAAAATTATTCATATTAATAGGTTTTATATGAATTAATAAGAGTCAGATAGTTAAGAAATGATCAGTATCACTTTGAATTATTGACAGTCGTATCGGTGAAAACATTAAGTATCGATGCATCTCTAATGTAAATATGTTATCAGGTTATTTCTCTGTGTTGCTTTCACGATATGTTTGCTCATATTTCCCTTCTTTCATCCATTAAACTGTCACACACTTGAAGAATCAAATTTACTCGGTTACACATTCAAAACAGCTCTGACAACTCTCCTAACAGACTACGAATTGAATTCTCCCACGCAATGTTCCTTTGTGCTTTTGCTCCACCTGTAATTTCCAGCTGCTTTAAGCGGCCATTCAGTACAGCATCCAGCAAGTGAAACCTCACGGTAAACACACGCATTGTTCAAATCCCCGAATCCATCTCAACATAATTTGGCAGCCGATAACCATACTTTATGCGTTTGTGCTGGGTCACAGTGACGTGAACATACCCAGGTTCTCTCTTCATCTTACAGTACGCCGCTATCGTCTGAATCTGAACGTTGCTAGGCAACCCCACACTATTCATTTTGCATGCTGCTATCCGCTCTGTCAGCCGAGGATAATAGTGAGATTTGATCATCGACTCTATCTACAGACTGAACTATCGTTTTTTCTGAAGTTTTAAAGCAAGGTTCCTTTCTATCCAACAAAACCAATCCTAGTATAAGTTACTAATCACTCTTGCAGACATGTCAGGGACAAGCTCGGGGCTCTGAGAGATGCAAGAACTGGCACTTTGGTGTAAGAACTTTCCAAAACAGTGCAAGAACAAGCCCAGAGAAAAGACAAAGGGCCCCGGTGTCTCTGACACAAAGAGTCTCAAACACCATTATAAAACCAAATTCTGTGCAGGTTACAGCGTTGAAATGCACAAGACACCGCCAGAATTCCCTAGAGACTTACAAATGAGCCGAATGCAAGTGAGCCAGGTTGAAAACCTGTAGCAAAACCTTCAATTTAGGAGGAGAAACAAAATAGAGATGGTTAAATAGTTCTCCAAAGCGAGCGCCAGGGTTTTTTATAGAGGACTGAATGGATTGTGTGTTTAGGTTTGTGCGTTTAAGTCTATGTTTGTGTACTGTAGGATTCATCATTCATGAGGAGGTCTATGATAGCCATCTCTTATCGGGGAGTCTCTAACAGAGCCAAAGCTTTACCCAAAACAGTATCTTAAGGCAGGTGTTGGAAAGCAGTAATGTATCACGCTACAGGATGCTCGTGGGAGATGTTGTTGCAGAGTTGAGAGGCTCACGCGAGCTCTTACGTTTGCCATAAGTTATCTCCGTGTTCAGGTCCCAGTCAGGCAGCGTGCTGTAACTTTATCCCATGATTTAAATATGAGACATGATTTCAAAGCGTACTCCATAAATATGGCTGCCAAAAACGCTTCCGATGCCATTAAGAGTGAACCAGAGTTGCATAGAGACCAAGCTTATCTTCTCTAAGAACTGCTGTCAATCGGAGGAAAAAAGTATCAATTTGTATTAAAATATTATTCGGTTCCCCGAGACACTCACACGATTTCCTGAAGGTGTCATTGGTTGGACATTTTAAAGACGGTTTTCTGCTTTCAGAAGAAACAGCCCAATGAAAAATTGATGTTTAGCTCCATGCTGTCTGCGCTCGGGTTTGGGTTTGGCGGCGAGCCTGGAGAAGGTTTCCACCGCTGTCAGGGTGAAGCTGCATTAGTGAAAACGACACAGACAGCCGAGCATTCGCCGACCGACCGCCTGACAATCTGACAATTCCACAAAAGCTCTTTGCACCACATCCGGACTCCAGGCCCGACCTGAAGTGAGGCGAAGGGAACGCATCGACATGATAGGGAAGATACTTCAGTCCAGGTGGTTTGAATGATGATTCGCTTTGAAGGAATGTTTGTAAATGTATGAATCATTAAGACTCAGAGCTGCGTTCTGCAATATAATGTTCACAGTAAACAAAAACAGCGTGAATGACGCGGATTGTTAGATGACTTTATGCTTGAGGAACTCTGTTTGCTTTCAGCTGTTTGTGCTTGCATAGATTATTCCAAACATGAAATGTCAGCACCATTAGAGTTTAAAGACACAGATCCATTAAAACTGTTATTATATTTTGCCCATGACATTAATGGTGTAAACGTAAAACCATATCATTCAAGAGGACAGCATTATTCAAAATCTATCAAATGTGGACACTTTTTTTGCTGTTGAAATTTAAAATCATCATGAAAAAAAGAACATTGAAAAATATGAAAAGTAATATAACGATAAAACATTTGAATAACTGTCATTGATGCTTAGAAAGTTTTTTTTATTAAATTATACTCAGTTTGGGTCTTCTGAATTAAGGACGATTTTATGATTTGTTAATCTTCATGCGGTTTAAAACTATCCACGTGGAACACAAAAGAAGATATTTCTTTTTACATCACAAAACCTTTAAAGCGATTGTTGTACAGAGATCATTTGTCAGCATCATGAGTCGTGATCTGTAGGTGAACTGAGGACGGTATATGTGCCGCTCGCTGCACATCAGCACACGCTTCAGTAACCTCCGTGAGCAGCACTAAACAATTTTAAGGCTGTCTGTGCATGTTAGAGACCGAGACCGAAGCGTTTACTGTGGGGGCGTCCACAGAGACCAGACTGCAGGAATGCTTGTGTGTCGATGCTTAAGAGAAAAATACAGGCTCTGTGTCTTGTGGGAGCAGAACACACATGAGATGTTATGAGGCTTAAACCGCTCCACTCGAATGGCTGTATGTGAGAGAGAGACAGAAAGAGAACAAGAGAGAGCATAGGCCAGTATAGGACCTACATTTCTATGTTTATATAAGGCTGCTCAATTATAATAAAAGTTTATTGTTATTTAACACCATTATACATTGCATTTGGAAACAAAATCATTTATAAGACAAATTAATAATAAACAAACTTCTTGTCTATTTACATCTGGACTTAATTCTAAACTTTATTTCTCACTCTCTTTATTACTTATATCCATTTTGTTTGTTCTGATGAACACAAAGATATTTGGAAGAATGCTTGTAACAAAACAGTTTTTGGACCCCTTTACTAAAAAAATACTGTGATAGTCAAAAGTACCCCAGAACCTTCTTCCAAATTTTCTTTCTATGAGATCATCAGACCAAAGAAATGGATACAGGTTTGTTAAATAACACAATATATCTTATATTCTAAAAATATTTTATATGAAATATTTAATCTTTTATAAGGAAATAATGGCATTTCTATATTTGGTTGAACTATTCCTTTAAAAGTGCTGATATAAAAGGTAGCGTCTGGATGTGAGGTCGTTAGGTCTGTAATAGTATGATAAGACATTGAAGACCACTAATCCTTAACTCAAAACTGGTTAGTTTCTTACCATCCAGTTTTTTTCTCAACCAGCCTGATCTGGCTCATTCTTCTCTCTTGTTCTGTGTTGTAATGATACACCGACAGAGATGAGTACCCTTAAGTTTCAGGAAGTATGTGATGATGTAAGAGAGAGCTAAAGAGGCTCTGAGTGCATTCATCTGACAGTTTGTGTTGCTCTATTGAGGTTAAAAAGTTATTAATGTCACATGTGATTAGCTATTATTGCATGAGTGTCTATGAGCAGCTCTGGCCTGAAGCTCCTCTTCAGTGCTTTAGTGTTTTTCACATTTTCCATTTCTCAATATCCATCCTCGATTCAGTCCGATTTACATGAAATTAAAACCTGAAATTTCTACAGAGAATCACTGCATCTTTTTTGTCCAGTCAAATCTAAGACTCGCTTTAGGATCGGAGTTTGACCACGTTTGAGATGGATGTAGTTTTAGTAAAATGCAGACAATGGTGTTTTGATCCAAAGCTCGTTTTGTTTTTCTGCTGTTCAAATTATTTATGATGAAATTAAAGAAAAATATGAAACTGAACAAATATGTACTGTTGCTTTTAAGATTTCTAAAGGAGAATCTACGATGAATCGTTTTTTCTAATTTTACACTATTTCTAATGCTAAAGCATGCACACAATATTCTTTCATATTTCAGTAAGAAATGTTAAAAGAATCATTCGAATAAGGCTGATATGAAGTTTTCATGGACCAGAGGAATAAAAAGATCCCTGAGCAGAGATGAGAAGATTATAAAGTCTTTTAATTTCCTGTCTGCTGCTTGGCCGCTCAGGTAGTTGAAAGACTTTTTGGTGTTTTTGTTTAACAAATGAGAGCATGCGTGAGCATATGTTCATCTTTCCTCAAACCCAGTACAGCTGTAATTGTTTTATGAATTTAATAGCAGGAAAGGACGCCATGTGGATTTGGTCAAAGTCTGTGTGTGTTTGAAGTAAAAAACGCATTTAAACTTAAATCTGTTTCAGTCTGTAACCGTCTGTAAATCATAATAGCTCACCACCAGAATATATTGTTTCAGGTGCTAGTATTAACCTTGTTTAACCAGCAGAAAACAACCACATCTCAAGTCATCTTGCATTGACATCTTGCGTTGGTGGGTCATTCGGGTTTGGAATGACATTATGGCAGTGCCTGACGTACAAATCATGATGGATGGCATCATCAGATGGATGGTGAAGCCGTGTTTTTCTGGACATGTCAGTTTATAGGATGGTAACTTGCATATGTCCTAGTGTAGTTGTGTGTGTGTGTACTTGTACAAAAATATTTATAAGGACATTTTGTTAGTACATGAACCCATAATTAAAACTTATGAGGATTTTTGGTTCTTGGTTTCGGTGATAGTTAGGTTTAGGTTGAGGAGAAGGCTTAGATGGGCTATGACATTGCGTCAGTGTGTCCTCATAAAAATAGTTGTGTGCAGTTGTGCGAACTGTATGTGTGCGCGTGTGTGTGTCTGTGTGCTTATGCCTGTGTGCGTGCGTGCGTGTGTGTGTGTGTGTGTGTGTGTGTGTGTTGGTCGATACAGTTAGGGGACAGATTGTCATCATCTGAGAAAACATCCTTTGGGGACAATCGTGAACACATATTACAGTACATTACTATTAAATTATACTTAAAATGTAATTATGCACTACCAGTCAAAAGTTTTGGGAAGCTTGATGGAAATGTTACATACAACATACAAAACAGTTGATCAGAATGTGTAAGCCTAAATGTCTGAAATTATTTTAATAGACTATAATTTAGTATAATTTAACATGCATACAAAACTTTTCACGATAAAGACTTGCAGGATAAGAACTAGTACAGACTGAGACTCCTGTAAAATCCTATTAAAAGCATCTTAAGAAGCTGCTTGATAAAATAACAAGAAAACGTTTCTACGGATTTTTGTCAAACTATGACAAAAAAGTTATTAATGTCACATGTGATTATAGGATAAATTATAACATGTTTAATTTAAATTTTTTATATATTTTAGTTATAACATAATTCCCTATTGCTTTACTCATAATTGTGATGATGGGGAAAACATTTGCATAAGTAAGTGAGTGTTCCAAAACTTTTGACAGTTCATTTACTGACATGAAAATACATTTTCCCGTGTCATATGCTGTCAGTCTTTCACATAACGGTTGGATGACTTTGTCACTCCTGAGGTTTGATTGTATTGAAATTCAACAGACAGCGAACTGGAATGACCACATATACATCTAGAAATGTTAAATAAATAATAAATTTGGATTGGTCAATAAATTTTTTTATGATAGAAAATAACAAAATTGGCTTGATAGTTATGTTAAGGTGTGGGGTAAAGGATAGAATATACAATCTATACAATGTAAAAAGACCACGTAGACCACATATTTGTGTGTTCGATCTACACATTATAATCCTACGAAGATTTATTGATATCTTCACATGAACAGACTGAAAGCACCATTAGCATTTCAGGTCTACATTTCATATTTTCAGCTTCATGTTTTTCATTAGAGGTGAACTGTGGGTGTGATGTCTTATGCAGGCAGTTAGCTCCTCTTTCACCTACAAAGACCCTGGATGCTATTTCAGTGGACATGACAGAATATAAATACTGCAGTACATTTGTGAAGGGCCGGTGTGTGGCATGCCCTCCACTGTGTAGGAGTGTGCATCTGAATCGATGCGGTTTGTTAAAGTATGTCTCTGTGCCGTGCGGAGGAAATCATTTTCCACGAGAGACATTTGCATAAATGCAAGAGCTTGTGACTGTTTGACAAACACACAAATAATCTTTGTCTCTTGTTGCCACAGCACAGGATGGAAGAGGTTCTTAATGTTTTAATAATGTTTGGGCTGAAGAGTTTTTTAAGTTTCAGGATTTCACATTTCTGGAAGACAATACAGCCAGTGTGTCTTCTGTATCATTGTTTGAACTACATTCAAATAAAACAATCATTGTGAGGTAAATACAAATTTCACATATTGTTTTTTTTTAATTTGTGTACTAAAATATATATCCAAAATGTATAACGTTTAAATAGGTGGTACATAACAGTGCATAGATGTCATTTGTACATGAAACCAGAAATCTCATTTAATATTTTTAATTAGTTATTTTCTTTTAAATTGATTTAATAACTGAATTTAGTCATTTTTACCTCCTTTAATGCTCCACTTCAGTGGCGTGGACTGGGATATTGAAGGAAACGTTAACCCTAAAATGAAAATTCTGTTATGAATTACTCTCTAGTTGTTCCAAACTTTATAAATTACTTTGCTCTGTTAAACATACAGAAGATATCTTGAAAAAAGCCTGTTCCCAAACAGTTCTGGGAGCACATCGACCACCATTGTAGAAAAATAAAAATTTTTTGATGTCCTCTAAAATTCTCTACAATTTCTCATGTTGTGTTCTTCAGAACCATAAAAACATTTTTCTACTATGGAGGTCAACGGGGTAGATTTTGCTCTTTGGTTACTAGCATTCTTCAAAATATCTTTCCTTGTAGTCAGTAGAATAAAAACAGATTTAGAACAACTCATAAGTGAATAATTGATGACTGACGGTTTGTGAGTGTTTTATTTCTAAATTGCAATAATAATTTTTAAATAGTTCCGTGTGAAGGGTGTTTTAGATGCGCTCTTACATCTGAGATCAAAAGATCGATGTCTGTCTTACAACACCATCAGTTATGGACGGTCTGATGGTTTGATCAAAGGTGCTACTTGGCCTGAAAAGTTCGAGAAGCACTAGAGCAGAAAAAACTCGATGGCGGCGTGACCTTGAGAGCAGGTCACTCGGCTCTTTTCATCACCCGCGCGTCGGAGAAGAAAGGGCTGAGATTTGGCCGCGTCTCAGTTATTACACCCGAGTGAATCGCCGGATTTTAATGAGCAAACCTCTCATTTCAGAACACATTCAGGAGCGTTTGATGAGCTCGGTTTTGAGTATTTCTTTCATGTGTAAAGAACTTCCTATTTACTCTTATTAACGCGGATGTAATTATTCACCAGCAGATTATTCACTCCCACAATAACAAGCGCTAGAAGATTAATGATCGGACGACCATTGTCCGCAAAGTACGTTCACCAATCATTGCAAGTGTTAGAAGAGAAAAAAAGCTATTAAACAATGCAAATCAAACCACATTCCTCAAACCGGCTCAGTTCCACTGTTCACGCTGATAGCAGAGAAATTGCAGATAACTCCATTAGAGAAAAGAATTGAAAATACGATAAAGCGGAGGAGCTGATGTATGATGTTTCCTCTGGCTGCAGGTTCCGATAAAGAGCTCATTTCCAATGAAAGAAGCACTTGACAGAGGCAATTTTGCTGTTTTAACGAACACTGTCGTTAACAGGCGTGAGATAAGAAACAGAAGTGATTACCCATAATGCCATCCTCAAAACACATGCTATTATGCTCGGTCATTAACAAAAATCTCATCTGCGCGATAGAATAAAAATGTGCGCTCAAAGTTTATAATATCTGAGATTTGTTACGCATCAGCTGAGATATTCTGCGGGTCTGAAAATGGATGGTCCTGTTGTTTTCTTGTTTGTTTATTCTGACCTTGTGCCGCTTTACATCTGTTTAATGCACTCTGTTCAAAATGTGTGAATTTTATTCTTTTGGGAAGAATCGGTGGTGGGGAGAAAGCTAATCGAACTGAAAAATAATTCTTCTGTCAGTCACCGCTAAAGCCAAGACTTGACAAAAAGGAAACGTTTTTATTTAACGGCCGTGCAGCATTTTTCGCTCAAAGAAATATTATTAATGATTTGATTATGGCGTTTCAATTATTTCAGCTGTTTCGTATGGTATTGATTTGACCTTGAAAGCTTTATTCCTGCGGTTTGTCAACAATGACAGGAGGTGCAAGTCATAGGGCTCTTTATTACTGATGGGATGCTGTTGTTTCCACATCACTGTTATTTGGCCCCTAATGAAAGTCATAATTCTGCGTAAGCCACAGACGTTTTATAGAAAGCAATATAAATGCGTTGTAAAGTCCAAATGATCATTCTTATAATTGCCAACCAGATGGCCAATACCGAATCCTTTTAATAAAAACCAGATTGCTATTGTGTGCTGAAGAGAGATTCATATATTTTACTCTAGTTTGCCTTTTAAATATACTAAGAATCATGAAGAACAGCGATTGTTGCTCATCCTTAAGATTCCATAAACCCAAAAGACGATATTTTGAAAATTGCCATATTTCGAAAAGAAAGTTGTTAACCAAACACCAGTGGCACCGATTTACTATGGTCTGGGCACAAAACCAATAAAATTTAATGGTGCCAGTTACTAAAATTCTTCAAAATATCCTATTTTTCGTCTTCTGAATAAATAGTCACACATGTTATTTCAATTTTGGGGAACTTTAACTGGTGTAGCCTCACGGGCGCACCAGTAAGACTCTTCTGGATCTCATTAGGCATTATCATTCATATTAGTGAAATGGAGATTGTCGCAATGATTCCATTTTATATGAAAAACAATCAATACAGTGGTTGAAAAATAGCAAGCAGCTTTGACTAAAACAGCAAGAGCTTCTGATTTATAAGTACATTTAGCGTACGTTTTGTTTGACTGGCTGTGACATTTGTTGAGACGGATGAGGATGCATTGTCATGGGGAAGAGACAATGCAAAATTATTTTTAAGTTAGTTTGATTTGTTGTCCATAAATGCATATTCAAAACGATCCACATTTGCTTTAAAATAATTGATATTAAGACTTCTTTTTTAGAGAGGATGATTATTTTTCGAACCGCACTGGCAAAATGTGATTTCTTGTTATAAGCATAAACTTTGCAAAGTGATTAAGTTTTATTTTCTTGTTGTGCGAAGAAAAATAAACTTAACTTCAAAAAACATCCTCAAAATGCAAACGCATTGCTTTTCCAATAAATTTGGCCTGTTTTAAGAATATATTTGTTTTCATTTTCAAGTCAAAATTGAAAACTTTTTAAGAGCTCCCTGGGGTGCATGTACCCTTGCATGAGAATCACTAATGTAGCTGACAAAAACATATACTGTATTCATATATTCAGAGCAGAAAAGACTAATAGCATCCATTATGTGTCTCTGCACAACTGTTATTTACTGTAATTGGATCCTATTCATTTCCAGTCCGAATGAATTGGCAGAAAATGTCAACCTGGAGATTGTGTGTTGCGGCAAAATGCAAGAACAACACAAGCATAACTCATACGGCACTCGAGCTGTACAGCACAAAAAAAATGACACAATAAAAACCGTGGATGCACAGGCACGGGCAGACATGTAAAATATTGATTACAAAAGCGTGAGGTCTACATTTATTGTTGTGATGCAAAAGAAATGCTTTTTCACAGAATAATGAATTCTAATATTTCTCTCCTGGCATGAGGGAAGGATGCTAATAAGGAAAAGTTAACCACACGAACACCACCATATGCCTCCTCTGCATGGATGAAATCCGGCGGTCCCCATGGATGTCTCCAGACACTTGCGGAAGACCCGTTCAGTTCTGTGACAGAGCTAAAACCTCAAACTCTCAAACCATTAAAATGAAGGATGGATGGCCCAAGGGATGATGACCGAGGGTCTTTTTTAATAGACTTCTGTGGCAAAGGTCTTCCTTTCAGATCTGGGCTCTCGCCATGACGTATGACCTTTGTCATCCCTCTCAGATCATAGGTAGTGTTATCATCAACATAAGATAATTAAGTCTGTGATCATGCGACCCTTTTCTGCTGGACCCTGTGCTGGCGAGACTGCTGTGGTCCACAAATGAAGGTTGATGGTTTTGGGGTTGGGGTCTGAATTATTGATATGGTTGTGTATGAGTGGGGAGTTTTTAATGACGGTCATTTAGAAGATGGAGAGGCATCGGCAGGGTGCTAAATCTGACAGCGTGCTCCACAAACAGCGTCTTTATTGGCCGCACAGATGGCCCGTGTGTACCGGCTTCAGAGCTTTAGTTCATCAAACACGTGCATACACAGGTCTGGGATCAGCGGATAAGGCCATCGGGCTTTGAAAGTGCAAGGCTACATTTGTGTTGGTCTGCTGATTTGGATTTGTTGGCAAGATAGATAGTCTGCGGAATGTAGAACGACCACAAGGCTCAGTCAAATGAGACTAGAATTTTGTTTTGGTCTTAAATTGCCTTACATTCATGGGTGTAATGGATTACAAAGACATTACCGTGGTTATTTTCTTTTACCCCGAAAAAATAAACAGTAAGATTACTCTTTATTTAAAGTGATTTAATACAGTTATTAATGATACCTAGTTGCACTGATGTTGACTTTAAAATGATTTTAAAATGCGGTCATCATTTACTTAAACTCTGTACGACTTAATTTTCTTCCTTAGAAGATAAAAAGAGATTTTGAAGAATGTTCGTAACTGGCACCCATTTACTTGCATTAGTTTTCTGTCCAAGTGAAAGGGTGCCGGGGTTGTTCGGTTATCAACATTCTTCAAAATATCTTCTTTGTGTTAAGTGTATCATTTAATATTCAGTATAAAACATTTTCAAAATAAGATTAGAGGTAGATTAATTCAAATTAAATTTACAAACACTAGATCCCCTTTTGTAGGGAGAATGAATAAAAAGTAATGTTTAAATAAGTTTAAATAAGTTTAAAAAAAAGTTTGAATAAGTTTAAAAGTTTACAAAAGATAATTATTGAAAATGTTATAGTGCTTAAATTTTAGAAATTTGTAAAGAATAAGTACTCACTTTGTAGATATTAATTAGTGTTTAATTTAAATACAAGCTGACATTTACATTTGCACATTTAATTGGCCCTGGGGATAAAACCAATGACCTTTGTAAACTTCCTCCCAATCAGAATCCCTCCCCCAATATTCATATAATGATTCATGAAGACATGTGTACAGTACAGTAAAACTGACACTTCTATCCCCAGATGTTTTAAAGAAATCTACACCCTTGCTCAAGTCTAATATAAAGCCTGGTTGTCAGCTTCTGTTGGCAGATGGACTTTTAAACTAAGGGTGGATTTTTGTTTTTCATTTTTACATCACATTTCTTAACACCAGATGAAGAACATATCTTCGTCTTTTCTGAAGAAAACCATATTTCTTTGAAAGAACACGAGGGTAAGTAAATAATAGATTTTTATGTATGAATCATTTCCATATTCCTTATTATATTTTCAACATGTCTTGTATGGATGGGGAACATTTTTCATACCCTTAACGAGAGAGAAAAGCAGTGTTTATCTAATGGAGCTCTGTCGTGAATGTTTAAAGAATCAGCACAGTGCAGTACAGAATACAGAATACCAAAATCTGGAGGAAGCACTGTAGAACTGTACCTGATGATATTCCCGAGAGAGAGAGAGAGAGAAAGAGAGAAAGAGAGAGAGAGAGAGAGAGAGAGAGAGA
>CM065656.1:5131746-5139237 GCA_033220385.1 Triplophysa yarkandensis | reverse complement strand
AGAAAAGGCCACACAAATGCACGGTGAGCATTGCATCGACTAACATCCGGCACGGCTGCGGTTAATAAAAAGTGGCTCGGTTGCATGCGTTCTGTGTTTAGGTTTGCAGAAACTTCAGTAGTTAGGACAGCTATTGTTCTGGGCTTTGGTTACCAACTGCAGCAGACTCGGCCTGTCTCAAACAAAACATTCTGTGCATGACACTTGTGGGTTTTGTTTCTCTCACTGCAGTTTGAAGGCTGTCAAAGGCTTATTCCAGACTGGAGAACCTGAGACACACTTGCGCTCACACACAGGAGAGAAGCCCTATGTGTGTGAACATGAAGGCTGCAACAAAGCTTTTTCCAATGCATCAGACCGTGCCAAACATCAGAACCGCACACACTCCAATGAGGTTAATGCACACACGCACACGCATATACACACACACACACACACACACACACACACACACACACACACAAACACACGCACACACACACACACACAAAACACGCACATGACTTATTATTGGTTATTCATTTATATACATACATTTTATTAGAGCAGAGCATATTTTTATTTCTTTGTAAAGTAATTAAATCAGTAAAGTAATTAAAGTAATTCTGCCAAACACCAGAACCGCACACACTCCAACGAGGTTAATGCACACACACACACACACACCACACACACACCACACTTACAAACACACACACACACACCACACACGCACGCACACACGCACATGACTTATTATTGGTTATTCATTTTTATTCATACATTTTATTAGAGCAGAGTTTTTTAGGTGTAAAGTTGCCATCAGTAAAGTAATTAAATCAAAAATATTTCTTAGTTTGAAGAAGTTGTTTTTCAAATTATTAATAATAATCACAATAATAAAAAATTAACACTATATGGTAAATATTATTATAAACATGTATTTATTTATTATTGTAAAAACGTTAGCTTTGTTATGACTATTATTCGTTACGATATTTTAGTGGATGTTGTAAAAAATATAAGCAAATTCAATAAAAGAGTTTTATTTTGTGAAGTTGCTATAGATAAAGTAATTAATTAAAAAACTTTTGTTTTATTTATTGATTATTATTATTATTATTATTATTATTATATAAATATATTGTCACTGTTAATAATAATAATGAAATTATTGTGATTCTAATTTTAAATCCTGTATAAATCTATATATATTGTTTCGAAACTATAAGTTTCAAATATTCGACTACATTTTTTCACAATTTTACAAAAAATTTTCAAATATAAACAAATAAGAATCACATGCTGATGGTTTTGTGCTGTATTTCTTTCAGAAACCCTATGTGTGTAAAATCCCCGGCTGCACTAAGCGCTACACTGACCCCAGCTCTTTACGGAAACATGTTAAGACTGTCCACGGTCCCGAAGCCCACGTCACCAAAAAGCAACGTGGGGATACTTACCCACGACCCCCAACACAGCCCGAGAACCCGGAGGTAACGGACAGGGCCGGTCACCAGGGCACCTTCCCCTCGGAGCTATAACTGACCAAAGGGAGTACAACCACTCTACCTCGAAACAGGACGAATGTCTACAAGTCAAGTCCATCAAGACAGAGAAGCCTATGGTAAGCCTCCTTCTGCATTGAAATGTGTATAGGTCTCAAACCTAGCTTTGATACTTTTCAGCAGCCTTCCTGTCATACTAATTTCTAACTTACATTCTGTTTAACTGCTCAGCTAACACTTGCTTAAAGCCAGGTGCATCCGACTATGCATGATGTCTTTAGTAACTGAATATCTCTTTTGTCCGCAACCACACGCCACAACTTGTCCTCTTTTACTAAGGACAGTGGGTGATCAGGTGAGAATGGTGATGTCATAGTCCTCCTTATTTTTCATTTTATTATATCATGTCTTGACCATCTGGATCACTTAAAGCTCATTCTTTCTATTTCAGTCATTGGTCAACAGCATCATAATTGTCTTTATTGTTAGCAACCTTTGGTAACAGTGTTGTTGTATTTCCACATGATCACATCAGTGTTTTCTGCATTTTAAGTCTGCATGTTAAATCAGATGTTAATCAGGAAATAGGGACGCTCTGGAATAAGAAGATGTCTCATAAACATCACAGATATATAAGCATTTTACAATGTAAATAATAAGAAGAACGTTTTAGGAAGGTGCACTGTGTTCCAAAATTTGGGGCTTATGTACTTACCTCGATTCCAATATTACTAATTTAGTTATGTAATTGCATTGAAATGCATTGCGATAAAATGAGGATGTAACATCCCAAATGTCCCAAACAGAGATGTCTCGGGGGAGATCAATTAATCCATCCGAAATATATTATAAATAAAATTTTATCTGCATTTCAAGATGGGATAAAGGTACTGGTGTTTTAAAATGTACACATTTCAAATTGTCATTCACATCAACATTGCATTTTACTTTGCTCATTGTGTCTCATTCATAGACAATGCTCGAGAGATGAGTAGTTTTAATAATCAAAATATTCCTTTCATCTGACCTCTTAGACGTCTCAGCCAAGCCCTGGCGGTCAGTCTTCATGCAGCAGTGACCAGTCCCCCAGCGGCCCCCATCTCAGCCGTGGAGTCCAGTTTGCTGTGAGCTGCATTGGGCTCACAGGGGGGGTGCCAGTTCTCGAAGACAAAGAAAATGAAGAGGAGGACGATGAGGTAGGAGAGGGGGAGGAGGAGGATTCCCCAATCATGGACTCTACAATATCCACTGCAACAGTTACATCGGCAACCCTAGCACTGCATGCTCGCCGAAGTGTGGGACGGCCCTTGCGCTGGATGGAGCACGTTAAGATGGAAAGGTTAAGGCAGGTTAACGGAGCTGTGCCTAGGCTTGGACATCTGTCCCCTACACCACCCCTTAAAGGCCAGGCCCTGCCTGCACTCACAGGAAAAGGTGCATCTTTGTTACACAGCAGTTTTAATCTTTTGTGTCTTTGTCATCAAATTATAATCATATATCTTCTCTCATTGTCAGGTCCATGCCTTGTTAGGAGTAGTGCCATAGGGACCCCAGCGACCCATCTTCATCCGCATAACGAGCCGTCAAACACAGAGTTGACAATGCTGAATCTGCTTCATGAGCGCCGGGATAGCAGCGGCAGCGCCACCAGCTCCGCTTACCTGAGCAGCAGCCGTCGCTCTTCTGGCATCTCCCCCTGCTTTTCAGCCGCCGCTCCAGCCAGGCCTCGCAATCCGAGCAAAGCCACCAGCGACGTCGCCACAATCTTAGCTCCACTGACTCTTATGACCCCGATTTCCACTGATGCCTCCCGGCGCTCCAGTGAAGCCAGCCAGTGTGGAGGTGGAAGTTCATTCGGGGTAATGCATGGTGGAAACTGGGGTGGTGGAGGTATCGGAGGAAGTGGGATTGGAACAAAGGGTATTCTTAGCCTTACCCCAGCACAGCACTATCACCTGAAGGCCAAGTATGCCGCCGCTACGGGTGGGCCTCCCTCCCACACCCTGCCTAACATGGAACAGATGAGCTTAAAGTCTCGACTGGCTATGATGGGAGATGGAGAGGATACAGGTCTCACGTTACCGCCCCTAGTCAGGCCACGTCGCTGCAGTGACGGCACACAAGGGACTCCCCCCAGTGTATCAGCGAAGAGGACTTACCCTGGTGAAGGTCCAGGAAATAGTGATAGACGAGCCAGTGACCCCGTGCGGACACGGGATCCAAGTTCTTTTGGCTTGCCCAGGTACAGCGTTTCAACAGTCTGAACAACTTGAATTCGTTTCCCCATCTAGCAGGAAACCATTTCTCAGATAGAGAAGATCTTGGTTTGAGCCTGCAGAACTACGTCTGCCCGGTGGGCAGTTTGCATAGGAGTCTTCAATCTCCTTGCCCTCCTAGCATCATCGAACATTCAGCACTTGAGGACTTGGCCATAAACCAAGATGATTGTCTGTTAAATGCAGATGAGGACGTCTTGCCAGATGACGTGGTGCAGTATCTCCGATCTCAAGATCAAGAATTGGCCCACATTCAGGAAAATATTACCAATGGTTCCAGTCCCCACAGATCCCCTTTTAACCAAGGTACTGCATTTGGACAGAATTTTGTACATACACAACAGCAGCATGAAGTACTGGAAGGTACCAGTAAGGATGTACTGCCTATCCAATGGAATGAAGTAAGTTCCGGTAGTGCAGATGTGTCTCCACACAGACATCAGGTTCAGAAGTGTGGGAGATGGTCTGAACAGAGTGGCATGAAGGGCAACCCCTTTGGTCGGTTTGGAAACATGGTTGTGCAGCAACAGCAGCGTATTGATTGTGTAGATCAGCACTTGATCCGCACTGTACAACATATGGAAAATGAGAGCTCTGGATCCAGAAATCTAAACCAGCATCAGCCAATCACCCAACAACGATCCTGCAAGATAAATCCAGGTCTTAAGTGTCAGTCTTCCTCAACATCCCAACTTGAGTCAAGGCACAATTTTGGTCGTCCAGACTTCTCTCGTATCTCCTTAGGGCCGATCGGTCCTACCTGTGTCCAGCAGGTAACACCGCAAACCCACCTTCGGCAAAATAACATGGGTACAAATCAAATCGACGGCAACCTTATGCTGCAAAGAGCAGCTAACCCCATAATACTGCCTCACCAGCCCCAGCCTCCTATCACCCAGCAACCAGTCAACAGTGGCCAGAGACTGAACGTTTTGTCTCAGTTTTACTCCGCTCAGCAGAATACAAACACTCACAAGCCTCAGTCATGCCAGCAGAAAATCATAAGAAATGGAATTGGTGCAAACTGCTCCCTTGCAAACCAAGTTTCAGGACTGAAGCTTGAAGCCAACGATCACATTCAGACCAATGCTTGCTCTTCCATCCAACAACAACATTCCGCATTTATTTCCGAGACTTTTGAATCCAACTCCTCGTCTTCTCACGACATCCTGCCCTCATGTCTAATAGAGTCCTTGACCTCTGAAACTGAAACACCTTCGGAGGCTCTTTTGTCTCCTGGTGTTGATCAGGTGACCAGCACGGTGGATGGCAGCCCGGGTGTAGCTTTGGATTTTTGTTCCATTCTTGACGATAGTTATGATCAGAGTAGTCTGGTATCTGACATCATAAGTCCCAGTGTTTTTCAGGGTCTATCTCGGACGTCCTCTCGACTGTCTACACCTCGTCTTTCAGTTGCATTTCACAGCATGCATCCAAGCACTAACAACATGGCCATCGGTGACATGAGTTCCCTCCTCACCACTCTTGCAGAAGAGAGCAAAATTCTTGCTATTATGCAGTAGTTTGTGACTTCCCGCCGCAATAATGCCATAAAATGCAGAGAGAGAGAGAGAGAGAGAGAGAGAGAGAGAGAGAGAGAGAGAGAGAGAGAGAGAGAGAGAGAGAGAGAGAGAGAGAGAGAGAGAGAGGGAGAGAGAGGGAGAGGGAGAGAGAAATGCTTTATACTTATTAAAGTTGTTTAATATGTGATGTTGTGTTGGTACACAATCTATTTTGAATCTGTCCAATCTTCCAAGAGATGGCAAACAATAAAACCATTTATTGTTTGCCATCTCTTGGCAAACAATAAATATATAAACATATATACATATATATATGTATATAAAAATATATATAAATAGTTTCGGGAATAGAGGCTATTTTAAAAGCCTTTTTTTTATATTGCTATCTTGATGACAGCGGGAGACATTGGTCTTATCCATGATATTAAAACAGTATTCTGTGTGGTGTTTTTTGTCATGTTTTGTTGTACACTGTTTCTATAAGTGCATGTTATTTTTCACGTCCCGTGTACACAGTGTCCGTTTAAGAGAGGAGGTTGACTCATGTATACTGTACCATTATTTTTAGGATGTTGTGGGCGCACACTCAATTTTCATCAGGTCACGACAGGGTCAAATATCACTCTTAGCAGGCCCGAGTGTAATATTTTTGAAATAGTGTCTTAAAGGCGATTTCGTAAGTCTTAACAAATGTTGTTTTGACCAAGTTTTTCCAGTGTGTTCCATCGAACCCAGGTAGAAGGGACCATTATGTTATGTAAAAGGGTACGAGAAGTGTGGAACTGAAAACTCTTTATCTTGTTTTAGCCGGACTGTATTCTTGTAAATAAGTGTTGATATATTTTTCTTTTTTTATATTGTAAAATTGTCAAATTCTTCACGACTGGTGCTGACCGTGTGCAGTCTATTATGTGACAGTTGTGGGGGGAAAATTGTGGTAATATCAGTCAATCTCAACATGTTGCTTATTGCACATCAACCTTTAAATCTGTGGCCAAAATGTGTTGAAAACATCGGTAACGATTCTTGTTTAAATGTATCTATTGTATGTTTTATTACAGTCCGTTGTGTGCTGTTTTTGTCACAACAGTGCAGTGAAACTGTCATGTGGAATATCATTTATGTCTTATGGTTTCTTTATTATAAAAAAGCTCTACCTACACATTTCTGATTAAAAAGACACATCAGGCTCTAATAAGAGATATAAGATTTTCAGCAGTATTAAACTTCCCTGCAGTTTTTATCTGCATATGTACAGTTTTTTAAAGGCCTACACTAGTTTTGAGTTTCTGTTTTTTGTATACTTATATCAATTGTTTTCTGTAGCTGTGTACCAGTGTCATGTTTGTTTTAAAAGTGGTATGACCCATTCCCAGAGGAAAGGACTAGAGGGTTTGGGCCTAAGGTATGTGCCTTATGAATGCCTGTCCAAACTATGAAATCACTGCCAATGTTTTAAGTAATTAAATGTGTATGAATATGTGGCAGGAGTCCTAGAGCTCGTAACACGCAACACTACATTCTGCTGGTTGGGCATTGAGAAATATAAATGGAAGCAATGTTAGGTTTTTTATTACGTATCATTTTGTTTTCATGCTTGTAAATACATATTCATTCTGTAGACTGTAGCTAAGAGTTTAGATGGCATCAGGGGTCAGAATTGGTATAAAAATCCCATGAAGCAGGAATCCCAATGCTCTGTTATAAATTCAAACAAAAGAATTGAGTAATGGTGCCTAGCACCCCCAGACTGGGAACAAAATATCAATGCTCTTTTTATATCAGATTACAACAAATGTTTGTATGGTTTTAATAAAAAATGTTAATGAGACCGGCTTCTCTGCTTTTAATTGTAAGAAACTAGTACAAAGCTACACTCATGAAATATAGTTGGAGCTTTTGCCGTTGGAAGGTGTGAGTGAATAACTCAATATCAGTCCAAAGCATGTTATGCATAATTCATAAATATGATTTACGTGCATACAAAAGACAATTTACGTACACGGATAAATTTGACTCTTGTCAACCTGTGATGATAAAAACAAGAGTTTTTTATGAAAGTTTGAGTGATGATTCCTGCCACAGCTAAAGAAAAATCAACTGCCAAATCTGTACAATGTTTTAATACAGAGATGTGGTTGCTAAGCTTATCCGCTTGGTAGTTATGGGTGTAGCTTGGAACCTTTCAATTGATAATATTCCAAG
>CM065656.1:5111746-5126746 GCA_033220385.1 Triplophysa yarkandensis | reverse complement strand
GAGGACGCGGAGGGATCAAGGGCACGAAACGGCGAGCAACGGCAAAGAGGAGGCGGCGCTCGAACACGCTCGCCCAGGGACCTGAGTAGCAAAGGGGTCAAATCCAGACGGGAATCGACGGACGCCAGCAAACCCGGCACGAAACGACGCAGCCGCTCTCGAGAGAAGGCAACGAGGGACGGCAAGCTCGATCGAACGACCAAAATTGCTAAAGAGACCGTCAAGGAGCGAAGCAAGTCCAAGGAGAGAAAACGCTCCCGGAGCAGGGACAAATCCAAGGAACGTGGGAGGAAATCTCAGTCCCCGTCCGGCAGGCGGCGCTCTTCTGCAGAGAGAAAACCTGATCAGAAGGGGCGTCCCGATCGGCGTTCTTCACCTGAGAAGAGGGAGCACGCTGGGAGGAGATCAGGCTCACAGGGGGGCAAGAGCCGGTCGAGAGAACGACGGTCACGCTCTAAAGATGCTCGGCCTGGGCGTGCGGAGACCGATAAAGAGAAAAGGCCAGGGAAGTCTCCATCTAAAGACACATCTTCTGGAAAAGAGAATCGGTCTCCTCATCACAGAAGAGCGGTGAGCCCTCAACGGCGGCGCAGCTCTTCCCCTCGCCACAGAGAGAGGCCACCCAACCAACACCCCTCGGGTTCAGCCGATCGGAGCTCTAAACTGAGCCACTCACCGCCCAGAAATAGATCACCTGCCAGGAGGGCAAGAAGTCGCTCCAATGAGCGCAGGAGAGATTCTCCGTCTAGGTACACATAAATACCATCTATGTATAGTCAAAGTTTGTCAAGAAAAGTCTAGGGGTGAATGTACACTACTGGTTTAAGGTTCCGGTTCATGGGACTAAAGTAGGATTCTTTATTTGAAATTAATTAAGTAAACAAAAAATTGTTGTGTTGTGTTCCCACATTTATTCAATTAAAACAAATATTAATTTTTTTTATATGTTGCTTGATCCTAAAGACTAAATAGAGGAGTAAGAGTCTCGAATAGATACACATTATTCAGTGCTGTCAACAAAGCTTTATTTTTTGGAAATTTGAAACATTTCCGAGATCAAATTCTGGTTAAAGGATGAACACTTGGAGATTTGAGAGTTTATTTTGGAAGCTTTTACTTAATGACAATTTACACAGTTATTCTAAAATGTCAAAAAGTTAAACAGGTGATACCGTAATGAGTGTGATGAGCAGAAATGAACAATGTCAGATATATATATTTTTTAGGAAAATTAGTAAAAATACTAGGTTAAAAAACGTAATAAAATTTTGTGAAATTAGTGCAAATTGATATTATACTTCGTAGTCAAGTTAAAAACGGCAGCATATAAATAGTTGAGAAATTTACAAATGGCAAAATACTCTTGTTGTCTATCTCAAAAGTGTTTCTCGTTGCAGATCATGACATAATTAATGTTAAAGGTTAAAACTCTGAAAACACTTCAAAATACACTTCTGCGAAAGAAAGTAACCACACTATGTCGAACACTTGCTTCTAAAATATTCCAGAAAATATTTTGTTTAAAATACTTTAAAATATATTTTTCTTGCATTTACATGTATTTTAAATCCAATCAATGCTTTCCAGTTTTCAGAACAAAAACTTTTTACTATTATAGTATGGACACAAAACCAACACTGGTGAACAGTGGCCAGTTACTTACATTCAGGTACTAAAATGGATAATCTCTCCTGCATAAAATAATTTTTTTCTTTGATATTGAAGGACTGTCCCCTCAATAAGAATTTTCTACGAAGTACATACTCAGTTTTGAGTTTTTTACCCCCTGTTTTTCTCATTTATTTAAAAAAGTTTGTGCCTTTGTTAGATGCTTTTTTTCCAGTGTATGTTAGTAAAAGGAGTTAATTCATTGGAATGAATCTTAAAACGTACCAGTTTACAGAAGTAATTAGGTAATTGATTTTAAGTAGTACATCCTTTCTGAGATATTTTTCATCTCCTAGGAAGCGTCCTCGTATGGATGGAGTCGGGAGGTCACGGGAGGCAAGTCCTTTACGGCGCAGAATGAGTCGCTCACCACTTAGACGTAGATCCATCTCGCCCCGACGACAGTCTCGCCTCTCTCCCAGACGACGGAGTCGATCACCCCTAAGGCGAAGGTGAGAAAAATATCCTATAAAGAGATTTATCAAATTGTGTTTTTGTCAAAAGTATTTTTACTATTTTTCCTTCGTAACTGTATAATGACTTGTTTGCCCAGGTCTCTTGAAAGGGATCGGTTCGGCCGTGTAAGGCCACGACGGTCCATCTCCAGAGATCGTGAGAGGAGGAGGAGGCGGAGTCGAGATGAAGACAAGTTCAAAGGCAGCCTATCAGAGGGAATGAAAGCAGACAAAGACTCCTCCTCTGATGAAGTGTGAGTGACAACAGCTTTTCTTTCGTCAGTTGTATAATTTGATTTAGCTATCCAACTTTATTTTGTTGTTTAAGTATACGTATCCATAGCCCTACCAGGAACAAATCACACATAACGCACAATATGAGTTTTAAGCTATTTAGAAACACTGTCAAATTAATTAGCTGTCAAGTAAGTGATGTAAACTTCTCCTAAGCCAACTTCTAATAATTTGTTATTGGTAATCTTTAGTTTGGAGGATTTTGATGCTGAAGAGGAGGATGAAGAGGCTCTGATTGAACAGCGACGACAAAAACGGCTCGCCATTGTACAGGTAACACACTAGACTCAAGCTTCTGATTGGGAACGTTTTTCTTCTTTTAGTTGTCAAAAAGCATTTAATTTTGGTCTTTACAGAAATACAGAGCTGTGAATGAGGACAGTAATATGGGTTCAATGGCCTCAGAGCCGAGCAGTCCTCAGAGCAGCACACGCAGTCGATCACCCTCACCCGATGACATCCTGGAGCGTGTTGCTGCGGATGTGAAGGAGTACGAGCGAGAGAACTTAAACACATTCGAAGCCAACATAAAGGCCAAGCACAACCTCATCGCTCAGGAGAAAGAAGGTGCAGCAAAAAGAAATTGACATGTTGCATGCAGAACAGAATCTATTTTGTAAAGTTAAAATGTAATATTAACATAGTTGACATGTATATTTAATACCACGCAATTGCACACCATCTTTGCTGACCATCATTGCTGTTTGTCATCTGTTCTACAGGAGCCAACCCGAAGAAGCCCTCAGCACCAGATATGTTCACAGAGTCTGATGACATGTTTGCTGCACACTTTGATGTGAGATGTTTGTACATTGAGGAACCTTCTTTGTTTAAAAAAAGACAAGTGCTGAACTGTGTCTGATTTTATCTCCTGTCAGAGTGCCAGGTTAAGGGCTGCGGGCTTTGGAAAAGACTTTAAAGAGAACCCCAACCTCAGGGATAACTGGACAGATGCGGAAGGGTATTACCGTAAGTCTTGATGAAAACAAGCAGTGTTTGTTTTATAAATAAGGTTGCTATGAATTGCATTTCCCATAACTACATTTTTGTGTGATGGTAGGTGTAAACATCGGTGAGATCCTGGACAAGCGGTATGAAGTGTACGGATACACCGGTCAGGGTGTGTTTAGTAATGTTGTCAGAGCTAGAGACACTGCAAGGGCTGGCCAGGAGGTGGCAGTAAAGATCATCCGCAACAATGAACTCATGTGAGTACTGTCTTGTAGAGTGAGTGTCATCGTAAATTTGTATTAGCAGTGTTTTAATTGTAATCGTATGTTATAAAGCTGTTACTGCAGTAAAGTCTCCGTAGCTCTATTAAAGCAAAGTTTGTTTCGCATGCTGCAGTGAAGAATTATAATAATTGCACAATCTTCTTTATTACTTGCTATGTCAGCTATTTTAATGTACTGCCCTGCCCATGTTGAGACAGATTATTGCAAACCCTCATATACAGTTTACAACCCCTTTGGTTTCAAGGGAATGGCTTGTGTAATGTGATGAAGCTGGAAGAAAATTAAGGAAAGAAAGTTAACAAAAGGATTACAGGGTTGCTAATATCAACATGATTTTCTATTTTGCCAGTATACAGTACAGACACTCTTCACTCATCTTGATTTTAAACAGCAAACATCTGCAGTAACATTCATTACCAGTAGTGCATTTTGTCTTGTTTTCTCCTCTTTACTGTGTTCTGTGCAATCCTGGATCAATAATCGTGTTCAGTGGTATTGTTTGTTTCATCTGATTGCAGGCAGAAAACAGGACTGAAGGAGCTTGAGTTCCTAAAGAAGCTGAACGATGCAGATCCAGATGATAAATTTCACTGTTTGCGTCTCTTTAGACACTTTTACCATAAACAGCATCTCTGTCTTGTCTTTGAACCTCTCAGGTACTTCAAGCACCTGCATTGTTTACGCATTCTTCTTATTCATCTTAAGGTGTCTCCTAAAATAATTGAGAAAATACCATGATATCAACTCTGTATGTATTTATATTTTTTTACGCCGTCTCATAGTATGAATCTGCGTGAAGTGCTCAAAAAGTATGGTAAAGATGTGGGGTTGCACATCAAGGCGGTGAGATCCTACAGTCAACAGCTCTTCCTGGCTCTCAAACTACTGAAACGCTGTAACATCCTTCATGCTGACATCAAGCCAGACAATATACTGGTGCGCATCATCTCCATGACCTCTAGCTCCCCCTCTACGGACTTACGGTGTTTATTGAAATATTCATGAATTCTTTAAACTTCTCTGTGTCGGCAGGTTAATGAATCCAAGACCATACTAAAGCTGTGTGATTTCGGATCGGCGTCCCACGTCGCAGACAATGAAATAACACCTTACCTTGTCAGCAGATTCTACAGAGCACCTGAAATCGGTGAGTGTACATATATTTTAATTATGTAAATGACAGACGTATAGAACTTGATTTCTCAAATTTATATTTGTGATTTATCTCCAGTTATTGGGAAGCAGTATGATTATGGCATTGATATGTGGTCAGTGGGCTGTACCCTGTATGAGCTGTACACAGGGAAGATCCTTTTCCCGGGGTCCTCCAACAACCACATGCTGAAACTAGCCATGGACGTCAAGGGCAAGATGCCTAATAAGGTACTGAACCAGAGACAGAGTATCAATTTAAATAACAAGTATTAAGCATTTTTTACATACCGTTTGTCCAAAGAGTGTCTTGTTCTTAGTAATTTTAAATAAATTTGTGTATAAAGTGTTTACGTTTATACTAATAAATTGTGTTTCCTTTCATTTTTGTGTAGATGATCCGCAAAGGCCAGTTTAAAGACCAACATTTTGACCAGAACTTGAACTTCCTGTATATAGAAGTAGACAAAGTGACTGAAAGGGTATGTACTTACCTCTCATGTCAGATCATTGCAGATTTATATATATATATATATATATATATATATATATATATATATATATATATATATATATATATATATATATATATATATATATATATATATATATATATATATATATATATATATATATATATATATATATATATATATATATATAAATATATATGAAGAGCAACAAAAAGAACTGCGCTAATTTTAAACATTTTCTTTTACTTTGGTAGTCAGTTTTGTCCAAGAACTGTTTGGTTACATGCATTAGTCTAAATTGGCGGTTCTCAAACGAGGGCCCCCAAAATTTATCCGATTTTATGAAATACAGAAAGTGATCATAAATTTTAAATATTTAATCACCAGAAAATAAAACCTAGTTAAAATAATAATTTTTCCAGCTTTGGCTAACTAAATATGCTGAAAAACACAAGCATAAATTCAACAGAAACACCATGGTACAATGTGCCTTTAAGGATGTACTTTCTCTTTTACACCATTCACTCACACTTTATATTTCCCTGTATTGTCACAGGAGAAGGTAACTGTGATGAGCACCATAAACCCCACTAAAGACTTGCTCGCTGATATGGTTGGTGGTCAGAGGCTACCTGAGGACCAGAGGAAGAAAGTCATGCAGCTCAAGGATCTATTGGATGGAACTCTGATGCTGGACCCGGCTAAACGCATCAGCATCAACCAGGCCCTGCAGCATCCCTTCATTCAGGAGAAGATATGACCATATTTCACCTCTGATATTTGACCTTCCATTAGAGCCAGAGCAGTTCTGCTTTTCAAAGACTGAGCAATCAGACTTGTGCTCAGAATGTTCAGAAACATCGCAAGACTTTAAATTTCTATTTTTATTCATTTTCTAGTGGTTTTTGTTTTGCCGGGTCATTTTCAAATGATCTCTCAGAATGTTTTTATTGTATATACACATCGTCATGGCTGAGAGGCCAGGAAAAGCGGTTGTCTGACTTTCTCTTATGTAACTTCAGCAGTTGCTGAGGTGTTGAGAGGTTAGTCGAGGTATTTGGTACACATTGGTTGAACTGTTCGGAATGAAGCAGTTTTGCTGGCATGTCAGTTGAGTAAATTTAAGACCAATGAAAATCTTGTTTTTCCAGATCTGTGTCACTTTTGCCATCACAGCAGCTCTGACCCGTAGCAT
Organism: Triplophysa yarkandensis; assembly: GCA_033220385.1. NCBI lineage: Eukaryota > Metazoa > Chordata > Actinopteri > Cypriniformes > Nemacheilidae > Triplophysa > Triplophysa yarkandensis. The sequence continues at coordinate 5,120,274 of CM065656.1, read as the reverse complement.
TGCTGGTAAGCTATTTTGTAGTACTTCTCAAAACAAGATGTAATGCAAAACCCATGCGAACAGTCATCACATAAAGCTGCATAGTACTACAACTTATTTGTAAGCGAAAATAAGTTCTGGTCCCTTTTATCCACATTAAATCTGTCCCGTTTACCAATGCATTCAAATTTTAGATGTATAAATTATGTAGGACTTAAAAGTTAATGTTATAATTGAATCTTTTGTCCTAGAAGCACTGATTTTTGTTAGATTCTAATGCTGTCCATCAACTGATTCCAGTAAGTGTGTTGATGCTCAGCTCACCTGACCCCGTTTAAAGAATGTGTTTAGATTAAAAAAGACCCCCTAAATTAAGATTGAGGTTATTTTGTATAAAGTGCCTCCCTGTGTGACCGAATGCAATTGCTTGACTTGTCAGTCTTTAACAGATGAGCTCTGACGCACCAATGATTATTAATTTTACATTGTAAATACACTGTTTTTGTTCTGTAAGACATCTGTGTTTTTCTTATTGGAATTTTTTTTGGGGGGAAAACTCAAAAAAATTTGATTGTGAAGGAAAATGAGAAGTGCACCATGAGTGTTATCATTTTAGTAATAAAATTCTTTGATGTATAAACATCAATATCGTAGATTGTTCATTGTGATAATGTTGTGAGACAGCTGTTATAGCTGTCAACAGCAGCACATGGAATAAAGCATCTTAGAGGAGCTGTGACATCGGAGACATAAGGCCATGGCTATTTCGACAGTCTGACCTCTTTTGACATTTAGGCGGTTATGAGTCTACATGAAAGTCTGTTGATCATTTCCTGTTTCTGAGCCTTACGCTTCCTCTTAAGCACAGTGCTTGATTCGATCTAGGATAAATGCATTTTAACAAACTACCTCCAAATGATTTATGTTAAATCTCTGTAACTGGTCTTAATGGTTCTACACTGACAACATGAATGGTTTGAATTAAGAATTTAATAAAAAAAAAAAAAAAAGTCATATAGTGTAGTAAGATCCATTGTGGGTGTTCTTAATGTGAAGCTTAAGTATTTCATATATTGACTGGTTGTGTTGCTAGAATAGAAATCTATATTTGTAGTGCTTTGCACAGGAAGTAAGAAGTTTCGAAATGTTGTGTCAGGTTTTTTTTAAGCTCTTTGGTAAAATTCCGTGTCTAGTTTAGTGATCTCTTTAAGGGGCTTTCGGGCTGTAGTTTTTTGTTCTGTTCTGATGAATCATCCAAGTATTGTGTTCTCAGTGTTGTTTTTTACATCACCTCGACCTTTCGTATTATATACCCTGTACTCTGTTACCCCAAAGGCCTTGATGGCTCGATCCTGAACCCTCGTTGAAAGACATTAGGATCTTGGCAACTCTCCCATCATTACAGTCTTCATTAAAGTTCCATAAACCTTCGTTTCAGTGGGGCATTTCAAGAATCTTAAACCGCTTTAAAAGTCCCAGACGTCTTGTAGAAAGGCCTTCATCGTTTTAAAGAACCTTATAATCTGACGCAATATGTGTTTGTGTGCATTAAACATGACTGAACACAAGCATTAAGGGTTGCATTGCTGTGTTAACACAACTGTTATTCCTTCCATCAATGTAGTTGTTTTGTTGAGACTTGATGGTGTATTATGGATTATGGTGTAGTTAATCTTAAAATGATAAGGTTTGTAAGACACAAAGCGGCTGTTTATTCAGCATCGTCATATTACCCTGCATTCGTCACAGATATGTTATGAACTCACCTTGCAGTAATGATCTTTTAACTTGCAAAAGCTGGAACACGGAGAAGAACTGTGTGCATGAACTGTAGAAATCATTGAGTATAAAGAGATCAAAATATGGCACAGTTCACCCAAATTTCAAATTCTGAAATGTTCTCGCAATACAGTGTTCCAAATCTACATAAAAGTCTTTTTAGTGATATACACAGAGAAAAATGCTTATAAAAAACGGTTAGTGGGCTGCATTGATTACAATTGTAGTTCTGTTGCACGCAATAAGAGATATTTTGAAGAATGTAAGACAACCAAAAGTTCTGGAACACCTTTGACTACCATTGTATCATGTCCTACTACACTTTAAAAAAATCCTTTAGATTAGTAAATATCACAAAAATAAACATATTAACTTAATACAATCTTATTTCTTAAGTGAAAAATATTGGAAGAATTGATTAACAGTCCACAATTCCTCTAAATAAATATTTTACTGTATATTCAAATATGCATTTGTAATAAAAAACAATATATTTGTAGAATTCTGATATGAATATTAAAGTTAATCAGATTTACCTACATATACACACAATTTACAAAGTATATGTAATTACTTTCTAAGCTTTCAACTGTAATGGTTTTTGTTGTGTGTAAGTTGTTTCAGGTACGGTTATCCTTGGGTTTGATTTAAAGCATTCAGAAAAAAATCTTTCTCTGTGTTTAACGGCACAAAGACATTTATACAGGCTTTGAACAACTCGAGAGGAATTCCTGACAGAATTTCCTGATTTGGGTGAACCATTTCAAGGCCTGTGCTAATGGAAGTTTTGGTCCACCGAAGATTTTGGTAGCTGGTTTATTCTCACTGATCGTGTTCAGTTTTCTTCATTGAGAGGATGGGGAAATGCAAAGAGAAGCCTTAAACATTGACATGCTTGTGGGATTTATGGATGTGCTTGACAGCTTTGTCAGCATTAATAAATTTGAGTTTTCTGAGCGCCTGTGGAAGGCTCTGCAGCAGGAGGTGAGCACATAAACCTGGATGAGATACCAAAATCCCCACAACATCAAAAAAATGTAGTACATTTATTATGTCGATCAGACAAAACTTGAATTATTGCTTCTTTCGTTTCTCTTTAATGTTTCTGATGGTGTTGATCGTTCCTGTCTTTTTTCCAATGATGCTCAGTAAATCACATCCAGTATAGCATCTTATCCTCGTGACTTCTCGTCTTCTGGCACAATGCTGACTCAAGTCTGCTATCACTTCCTTTTAATAAAAAAATAACTCATTCATTATATTATTATTCGTTGTTTGTATTAATAGTAACAATGTTTTATTTCAGTATTAAATTTATTAAAACTTACTTGGAAGACTTAAGAATGAAGCTGCATTGCAAATAAGAAGCTCATGAACAATATGGTATTGGTATCAGAAATGCGATGTAACAAGGCATAGACATGCATTTATTCAACATATAATTTAAACTGCTTGTCAGCTCGTGAAAAACAGTTTTGTGTAATATGTCTTTAAATACCGATTAGGCCAATAACACAAATTACATTTTACAGGTCTTAAAAAGAAGAAATGTCACATAATTGGACCAATTCTTTATTCATGAGCAAGTGATTGATCATCAGATGTACACTGCATGAACTACCCTGATCATTATACATAATGTCATTTCATAATCATAGTCAATCCCTGATCATCAAAATGACAAGACTGTAGATGATGAACATCTGTAAATGAGACGTAATACTCGAAGGAAATCATTTTTAGGAGAGATAATAAATTGAAGAAAAACACTGATTTCTAAAATGTACAGCTCATGATATTTTTCATCATTTTTAAGTTCTGTACATTACTCTTGTAAGTGTGTTTTTTTTGTAACTGTACACTATTTGTTCAATTTCAGATAAGTTGTTGAAAAACTAATAAGCTGTCCATGTGTTATGATACAGTGTTTGAGATTTTATCTTGTTTATTGATAAAAAAGAATAGCATTTTAAGTCATTTTTACAACATAAGTTTTTAAGTGAGTTTTAATGCAGTTTTTCTTTTCTTTCGTTTAATAACCGTTTTACACCGATATTATTTGATTCAACATTTAATACTGAAAGCTTTTTTTTAGTTAAATACAGAGAATAATATGTATTTTAAGTTCTGTACATTACACTTGTAAGTGTGTTTTTTTGTAACTGTACACTACATGTTCAATTTCAGATAAGTTGTTGAAAAACTAATAAGCTGTCCATGTGTTATGATACAGTATTTGAGATATTTTCTTGTTTTATGATACATATTAATTGATATTAAAATATCTCAAATACTGTATCATTTAACCATTAACTTTTGTTACATTTACCAAGCCAAAGAAGTAATTTTTACAATGTATTTATGGATTTTAACAAATTCGTTTGTCCATATTTTATAAGATATTTAATTCGTATTTTATGATATTTTTTGAAAGTCTGCATTTAAAAATAACGCGTGCTCTGTTTAGTGCTTCATTTAGATTTTTATGGCCTCTCTTAACCTACGTCATAAAGTGCCATCAGAACACATTAAAAGCTCAGACTGAAGGCGTCTCAAACCCTGCTCTTCTCTGTCTGCCCCCATCGGCAGATGCCACAGGCCTGTCCCATAAAACATAAAGTCCAGCTGCTGCCCACAGTCCATTACAGTGCGTAAAAACCTCTCCAGCCTTCTGTTTGCATTGATTCACCTTCCATCTCTTTTCTTTAGGCTTTGTGTGCATGTGTCTACAAGCGTGGCCGTGCTCAGAATTATGGGTGCGCTAACTTCCCCTTGTTCCCCGTTTCTGTGGAGGTAAAGGTCTGGGTCGATGCCCCTTGCGCATTGATCTGGTGCAATGACTGCAGATGTTCTTTGTTCTCCAGCAGATGCCTCAGTCCTTTTCCATGCTGCGTTTTTAGTATTTAAAAGTTTACGGGTGTTTAGCTTGGAGGGCATGAGATTGAGAATAAAGGGAGCACGCCTTGAGCATGCGGCCTTGTCCAGACGAGGATTTATGCCCTCTAAAGGGAAGAATAGAGAAGAGAGGATGCTGCTGGAGATTTGTATCTGCTTTACAGATTGAGAATGATGTGAAGGATGCTCATGTCAAGGCAAATAACTTCCGAATCATTCGATCTTAGCACAAATGACAATGACATCAGATATCTCCACAAAACTCAAAAAAGAAGAATGTTTTTAACACAGAAAGTTTTCAGGTGCATTAAACACCAACTGGAGGAAGAAGTCAGAGAGATAAAATGCTATAAGCAATTCGTATTCCACATCTTGGAGATGCAAACAGCACAGAGGAGCCATACAACATAACTGAACAGACAGGTATGATCAAGCGGGATCCTTTGGGTAATCCTGTTGAGTGATGGCATGCAAGATGTACTGGCATCCAAGAATTAAAAACTTAAAGTTTTGCCAAGGGGGATTTTTAGGTGCATTGGAGAGTACGTCTGGTTAATGAACTCCATTTGTTATACAGTATGTGATTCCACGCATCCTATAGTGTGATATTGACATTATTTTTTGCGTGTAATATTGTTCGGATCAGTGAATCTTAACAGGTGGGTTGTGACAGTGGTTGACTTCCAAGGAGCTTTAAGATGACAAATATTTTACAATCAGACAAAATGTAACAAAATATAAATACACACATATGTGTCATTTTAAAATTGATTAAGTGTTTTTCCAGGTATTTTAAATGCCAAAATTCATTTTTATAAATTTTTTATTTTATGTTAATGTTTAATGCTGAAGTGTTAAACATCGATATTTGCTTAGTAAATAAATCAATATTAAACTAAAGTTAAGTTTAGTAATGACTTTAACCTTATATGCAATTTGTATATATGTATATATATATATAGTATTGATCAATAACTTCAGTAACTTCCGTGGTTATTTTAAAGCAAGTTTCATACTCCGAATGAAAATGGTATGCACCTTTAATGTGACCTCAGGAAAAAGGAATGTGACTCAATCATTGTGGTTTGTGGAACTGCTCAAATGTTTCGATGGGGCCCTGGAAAGGAATCAGAGAAGCCTATTCAAGTTTCAGCCCCTTCTTTAACATCCTCCGTTCTCCCACTCCTCCTTCCCTCCTTTCATCACATGTGTGTTTGTTTATCATGGCTCATTCATTGAAGGACACGTATCTTATTTTGCTTTCAGATGCCAAGTGCTCTACTGCACAAGAAAGCTGCTGAATTTGCAGAAAATCTCACACCACATCGTGTGATCTCTCTCCAAACACAGTGGTCCCATTAAAAGGGGATTTTCCACGACAATGACTTGTTAAGTCTGCGGTGTCCAACATCACACATCACACTGAAGTCTTCTAGTGTTACGTCAAACACAGATTGCTGTATTTCTGCCAACCAGAAGCTATGCACGTCTTTGCCATATGATGTGTCAGCGTTTTGAGACCAAAATATTGGCCTTTGGAAAGGCGTTGTCCTTGATTTTTTTATAGTAATAAAGAGAAACATTTCTTTCTATTCTGTCTGTCTATTGCCCGTACCAAAATATGGGGCACTCTATTTTTTTAAATGATTAACAACAATGTGATAATATAAAAGTTTAAAATTAAGTAAATATACTGTTTAAATGTTATGTATATGTGTGTTAAAAATTCTAAGTTAGTAAAATATTTCTATTAGAATTCAACCCGAGGTGTTGATTGGTGTAGATCGGTGTTAAGCTGTATTTTTACTCAATTATTATAATATTTTCCACCGAAAAAAATGACGTGTTTTTAAAAGATTTTATTAAGTAAATATAAGTGTTTATTTTTGTGTCTTTTACCAAGCCATGTGAAATATTTTTCACAGTTTTTAATACACATAAGGTAAACAAAGCTTAAATTACATATGTTAGATATCAATCTCAAGCTGAAACTTTCCAATAGTAGCCTCCCATTTAAGAATTTCCAGCATTTCCATGTTGCTCCGAATGAAGAGGATTAATATTTTGCCCCTATGAGCGGTTTGGAAAGTGTTGCACTGGGAATCTGCCAATGCCGCGTGAATCTCTTTCACACTCACAGTGAGTTATGCCATCTCTCGTGGGATTTTGAATGAGCTTGGATCTTGCCATCCCTGAAAGTACTTACTCCCCTGGATTAGTCATGTGCAGCATGTTTGGTATTCCTTCAACGCATGGCTGACCACATAATTTATCACACGTGGGCCGGGGTCCAAGATTTATAACGCTGTTTATTGCACATTTTAATGCACAATATATCACGCTTCGTACAAGGGAATCTATCAAACTCTTGGAACGAGAGCACATTTTTTGAAATAGCCGATTAGTGATAACTCCGGCTGGAGGAGATGAGAATTTCACAGTTGTAGATTTAGCATCTTTAATATTTAACTGTTTTTGTGGAGATGAAGGTGACACTGGTATCATCAGAAGAATTGAAAAAGATTTTGACTTGCAGGACTTCAAGGATCTTTAGGGATCAGATATTTTTAAATTTAGTAACAAAACAGCTATCAATATGTTTCACACATGAGCAAAAAAAAAATAATATTATAAAAAAACATAATAAATGAACTAAATACATACAATGCTAAGTCTTCCTAAACAGATATTTAATTTCCCCAAAGCTGTACATATTTCTTTGTCTGGTAGAAGACAGAGAAAGATATTTGGAAGAATGCTTGCAACCGAACAGTTATTGGACCCCACTGACAACTATGGTAAAGTCAAAATTACCCCAGAACTTGTTCTTTCCTACATTCTTTAAACTCTTGTGTTTGACAAAATTATAAAAATGTGAAATCATTTCTTACTGCGGTCATCAATGCGGTCCAAGAGCTATTTGGTTTCAAACATTCTTCCAAATATCTTTCTCATTCTGATTCTGTGGTTGTTTAATTTCAACTTGCTTCTTTTACAAACTAGATAGTATGAGCTGCAAGTTGACTTCGATTTCGTCAGTGTTTGAAATCTGTGTTTGACTGTGACAGGTCTTCATTTGCATATTTCTGTGATTTTCGCTGTCTGGCTGCATCACGTGTACAACGTCAACATCTTTTCCAGAGAATATGAGTAATGGTCCAATTACCGGCAACTAAGTGTGAATTTACATCCTTCTGTGCTCAAGATCCCACACACTTCCATTTAAGAAAAACCCATAAAAGCCCCCATTAAATGTGCATAATGTCATATTTTTCTCTTCATTGCATTGTATAATGTACAGTCCTTTCTTATGGTGATGCATTATGGGACGTCAAAAGCACTTAAAATATCCATTCTAATGAATGCTTATTCCCTGCGAACCGAAGTTTGTGTTGTTTGTATTTTTATACATTTCTTAGTGATATTTGACAGATCGACAGTCGGATGAATCGATTGAACATAATAAAGGCCACAATGATAAGATATCTTTAATAAATATTGTTATATTCCATGTTCAAAAACAAGAAAAGGTGTGTGAAATACTTACAACAATCCGCTCTCGCCTATAGTTCACCCAAACCATTCAATAAGAGTTATTATCCAAAGACGACGGTTAACTATACCACAGACAACACATTTTATTATTATTAATGTCTGAGCGGTTTATGTCATATTGCAAGCACTCATATCACCATAAAGAATACAGTTCACTTTCAACAAATGAGTCATGACCGGGGAAAATGTTTGTTCACTTAAGTTGTAGGTATGAAAGACTTATATTGAGTTGATGCTTTATTAGATCTGAGAATGATTGTGTTTTTGCATATTGAGCTTTGATACGGCCTCTAAGCTGTATCAGACATACTTTAGCATTC
>CM065656.1:5069246-5106746 GCA_033220385.1 Triplophysa yarkandensis | reverse complement strand
CACTATACTTAAACCCACAGTAAACAGATCATTCATACTAAAATGGATTCAGTGACCCAAGGAAGTTAGAAAGACTCTCTGGAAACCGTCTTAGAAGTTATTTGATTATTTTTGCCTTTATGTCAAACATTAGTATAGCAGTATGACATACATCATTGCCTGAAATGGCATTTCAATTTTTGCAATTTATTATTAATATTAATAACAAATTGCTAATGATAAATGAATATTAAACTAATATTGACTTGTCTTGTCTCCCTCTATTGCGTGGTTACATAACTGCATTGTAAGACTCATCTGATCATACAGATAGCTCAGTTTACGAAAGTTTCAAACCTGTCCTTCTTTACCATGAGGCACCTACAAAATGTCCTATGTTTAGTGCCCTCTCATACCAATATAGTGTTCATAGGTCGACTTTGTGATCAAACAAACATATCTTTATTGTTCAAGATGCATGGGTTTGTGTTATTGTAAAACAGCAACTCCAAAAGTAACTCTCAGACTGGTGAGATGGCGGGACAAACGGCAGAGGATTCATAGCTGTCATGATGTCTAGCTCATGGCATCTTCACCAACTGGTGCTGGCTTTAAGTGCCAGACTTTCGGACAAGTTCCCGTCTCTTTTCTTTTTGCCCAGTCCTTGTTTTTGTGTTACCAAGCACAACCTTTAGCAACAAGGGAGACATCCAGCCTTTTCTGGCTTATGTCATCACCGAAGCCGACTGTTCGGGACACCTTCTAAATTTAGCACCCTGTGGCCTCGGTGACCACACACGTTCTCAACCCATGTGAGTTTGAGATCTATGAGGACCTCTTGAAACGTAACTTTTCTTCTGTCTTTGATTTGTTTCACTGTTGAAAATGTGCAACAGTCCCAGCGGTTCCGTGTAGATAACATTTCTTAATGTTTAACAGTTAAATCAACATGGCCAAACATGACTAGATGATTCTTCTCTTGGTTTCAACATCAGTTGTGAAACTCTTATCTGCTAGAACATCGTGCTGTGTTTTAACCAGATCAATATTTACCAGATCACGTTCATCCACGTGTGTTTATGTGCATCTGAAAGGCCGTTTTGTTAAATGCGAATGCTGGGTTGGGGATCATTTCAATGTTTAAAGTCCAGGTGTCAAAGTCGTTTCCTCCATCTGTTCTGTGTCTCGAGCACAGGAGAGGCCGTCAACACCGCGTGTCATTGGTTTCTCTTTTGTTATCCGTATGGAAACTGTTAGAACCTAATGATGGCAAGATGGAAATGGCTCGGATGTGTGGTCTTTCCCCAAAGGGAGATAAAGGATTTGAAGGGCAAATCGCTGAAAAAGTGTTGCTTTACAAAGCACATCTTCCGCATAGAGTGAATGCAGGAAATGGACACTTCCACAGTAAATCCTGACAGGAAGAGCAAGAATATTACTTTAGACAAACAGCACAGGAATCTGGTCAAGTTTTGGCTGGTAGTTTGTTTTGAAAACCCTTTGTTAAATCATTCTAAATATAGATGATTAGCTATCATGTAAAATATGTTATGTTTATTTAAAAAACATTTTTGTATAAAAATATGTTTGTCACAAACACATTTCACAAAATTTGGAAGTGAAGTCAGATGTTGCTTTATAAATAAAATGTATTATTTTATTATTATATATATATATATAGTTTTTGATTTTATAGATTATACTGAATCGTGAATAAAGTATATGCTTAAATACTTCATACAACCATAAATTGATAATGTTTTTAAATTAATCTCTAAACATACTATATATATCTGCCAAAAATCTTGAAAAATGGACCCTTACAGATCTAAACATTTCTCAATTAAATTTGTATTTATTTCACATTTGAGTATCATGGCAATCATTAAATAAAGGTAAAGGTCACCCACAAATGAAAAGTGTTACCTCATTTACTTTTGTAACTTCAAACTTTGTTTTGAAAACCCTTTGTAAAATCATTCTAAATATAGATGATTAGCTATCATGTAAAATATGTTATGTTTATTTAAAAAACATTTTTGTATAAAAATATCTTTGTCACAAACACATTTCACAAAATTTGGAAGTGAAGTCAGATGTTGCTTTATAAATAAAATGTATTATTCAAATAATATTATTATTATAATTATTATTTTAATATATATATATATATATATATATATATATATATATATATATATATATATATATATATATATATATATATATATATATATTTAATGGCAAACATTAAATAAAGGAAAAGGTCACCCACAAATGAAAAGTGTGACCTCATTTACTTTTGTAACTTCAAACCTGTATGACTCTCCTTTTTTTCGCATAACACAAAAGAAGATATTTTGAAAAATGTAAGTAACCAACTTTCTTTGGAGTATCCTCTTCTGTAAAAGAAAGCTTTTGAATGACAAGGTGGTCAGTAAATGCGGGTTCAGGCCCCCTTTCAGTACAGTAAGTTGGTATGTCATTATCTTTTTCTGGGTGGGCTGGCGAACTCGTGACGATATAATGATCAGTGACTGCCGTAGTTAACTAAAAGGAAAAAGATAAACAAATAAATAAATGACACAACATATACAGGGATGCAGTTTTTCACGATACATTGTAAATGTTCAACTGTAACTGGGAAAAATCTCATGTTGAATTGCAAAGCAGAATCTTGAAAAGCTGCTATAAAGCAGTCAACATGTTTCAAAACACAGCACAGTTAAGTTTGATATGTCCTTTTCTGAATGGTGATGTCATCGGCGTGAGTCAATAGCAATGAATAGAACGCATTACATCAATAGGGAGTTGTGTGGAATCTATCACAGCCCTTACAAGAACATACTGTTGTGTATAATCACTGTGAACGTGGTCAACAACATCACTTAAAGTTTTGGGATGGTTGAATGATTAAAGATCATTATTACAACTAAAACGACATAGATTTGACAACTATGCTGTTTTGATACGGAAACAAAATTCAACAGCAAACCGCTGAAACATGCAGCTGGGTTTTTATTTTATTCCTTCAGACTCGGAGTATTACAAACTCTTCCATGTATGGCGCTCGACTCGAATCTTGTCATGTTAAAAGAATATCTGAATATTTCATCAAAGTGACAGGAACGGACTCAATGGATTATTGTTAATAGAAAGGTTAAGATTATTTAACATTTGAGTCGACCTTTGGCTGAACAAGATAGGATTTGTACTAAAATCACGTAGAAATCCGCTTGTAAAATTCGGTATAAATATGTGGTTGGGGTTGTGCGTTTTATCAGCACAAAGATTTAGGTGTTGGCTGGCAGGGACATTATCGCACCCCTGTCTAGACTGTACTGTAATTGAAAAGGTTGTAAAAGGGGAGGTAATATCATTGCTGGCCTGTGTTCACATTTTATTAAGACTTCACATCAAACTGTTAAATTCTTTTTAAATATACAGTTCTGACATGTTTGTGTTTTGTAGGGCTTCTGAAAATCAAAGAAGCGAGAGACATTGAGACCAAGCTTAATGAAGTGGAGAGGCTGTTGAAGAATGCCATTAACATGCCGTGGAAGGTGAGAAATATAATTTGTATAAGCAGGTACAGAAATTCAATCATAATACTTTTTTAGACTCTTTGAGTCATCGGTCATATCGCATGCTGTGTGCTAAAACAACACATCTCTCAGTTTTCTAGGTCAGAGGTTGTTCTAACATTCTTCGAACGGTCACCGCTAGATCAAGTCCTGAGAAACGAAAATGTCCACAAGATCCAGCCATGCTTTCAGAGTCTCGTAAACATTTCAGGTGAGGGTTTATTCGGCGGTTGCCATCCCACTCAAAACAGTTTACACTTCACACTTACTGTCAGCATTCTTTGCTTTTGACATTTACAAAATAATGATATACGTGACATTAAGGAAATGAAGTTGTATCATAGTATATAATAGTATCATAGTATAGTATGTAGTATTAAATTGAGTCAGAATCAGTGTCCTTAAAATTGGAAAGCAAACTTTTAATAAACTTAAAAGTGGGCCTATCAGTTCACTAAAAAGAACACTACAAGTACATTGATGTAAGTGTACTTATAAAATTAAGAATACTTATACAAATCCTTGAACTTCACTTAAGTATACTTATAAAAAATGTACTTCAAGTATACTTTCTTTGTTTTTACTTCAACACTATTTTCCTTTTACACATTTGATGATTATTTTCTCAAAAGAGAGTTGTTCATTTTATTTATCCTTATGTTATTTTAAACCTCTATGACTTGAATGCAGAACCCAAAACAAATAATTGCCCCCCATTGACATTCGTCATATGAACACTGGGACATTTTTCAAATTATCTTCATTTGTGTTCCACTGAGAAAATAGTTAAATACATTTTTTGAACTACACCTATTTTTGGGATGCCACTCTTCAAAATCAGTAAACATTATAAGCACTTCATCTATGTGTCTTAAGATGTGTTCACACCAAAAGAGAAATAAGTGATTTGCACACGTAAATTACAGACAACAGTCAATGCAAAGACGTGAATAGATGCAAACTAGCGGCAGGCGATGCAAAGGACGCAGATGGGGTGAAATATTGAGACTTGATTGAAAATTTTTGCAAAGAGCTCATTGACACATACTGTCTGAAGCGTACGTACGCACGTCTCTAAGAAATTCAATCATGTAAAATGGAGTGTTCACATAAGAATTTGAGTGATTATTGTCTTTGTTCTTTACGTGCGGAAAGTTAGCCTTTGTTTGATAGATTTTTGAATCATTTTCACAGAGATCATGAGGTCTAATGGGTTCTGCTTGGCGAACACAGAGACCATTGTGTTTGATGAGAGCGTTCCACTGGACAAAGAGAGACCGTCCTCCACTGACTCAGCCCAACATTCGTAAGTATATGACACTCGCTCTGCCTCATACCAGTCTAATGAGTATCATCAAAATAAAGGAAATTAACACAGCTTTGTCATGGTTGCATTACACAATAGATTTTATTATACGCTTCAGACCACCGTCTTACAGTTTTCCTCGAGGACACGGTGCCCTGTCACACACAGGAAGTGCGACATCCTTCCATGGGTGGGAGACGGAAGTTGTGGAATGAAGCTCAAAACCCTTCCTCTGAGACCCCGATGATATTATTTCAACATAAATACATACTGATGTACACAGATCAGTTCTCCAATACACTCATGCATAGTCATATTATATCCGACAAACAACCACATCTTAGATTGTTGCCAAACAATAATAACGGTTCCTATTGTTTTTGGGGCGGTTATGTCATCAGCATTGGCATGACTCTTGCTGTTACTAATGCTTGTAGCAGGGTGCTGTTATTTCTATATTTAGGCCTCAGATTCAACGTAACCTTTATTTAAACACTATGAATTGTGAATCATATTGCACAGATAAAACTGCTCACATGAGCACACATGAGACTTACGTGAACCACATGTCGACTACAGCAGATTCCATTGAAAAGGTGTTGCAAAAAAACATTAGGTTAGAATCCGTTATATGCCTGTAATGTGCTGCTTTGAAGCAAGTTTCATTATCATTTCCTTCATTAAAACACTCCTTTCCATTTGCAGGTACGAAGAGGAAGGGAGAGAATCTCTCGACCCCGTTGATCAAGATCTGAGCGATGATGATTCAGAAGCCTATGTCACCAACCTGTCTTACTACCACCTGGTTCCCTTCGAAACGGACCTCCTGGAGTGACATGGACACGTTAAACTTTATATCTATATCATGGCAGGACGGCCATATGGACCACTTCAACAACATCCTGCTCTGAGTGGCTGCGACTTATTTGATTGGCGGTCCACCGTGATACTGTAATCACACACGTGCCTCGATATTCAACACGGTCATGCTGCTGATGGAAAACATCATAGGAACAAACAGGACACATATGGAAGAATGGTGCTTTTCCTGGTGTACAGATCTGGAAAGAAAACTATTTTGGAAGTCTGGGCTGCGTAGAATGTCTAGGCCTGATTCCCAGAAAACCTGCTTTCTGCAGAGAGATTTGGTGTTATCTTTGAGACAATCTTGTGGCGCTGATGGATTTAACAAACACTTATTGCAAAAGGAGATTTACATGTGCTGTTAAAGAAGAGAATTATCTTCATTTGAAGAATTCAATATGAGTTTTTCAACGACAGATTATTAAACATTTCAAAGCCCCCCATATCTCTCCATTGCTTTCAGATTGCTTTTTTAAAGGCAGCTATACACCTTATTGCATATATATATATATATATATATATATATATATATATATATATATATATATATATATATATATATTTCTCAATTTTGTATAGATGACACGAACGAACAAACAAACAAGATCATAAGACGAACCAAGGACCAAACCTTGATCTTAACCAATGCTCACATTATAAATTTGAAGTTTGCCCATAGGCCAGTTTCCAAATTGGCGTTGGGCTGAATAAGGCGCATAAGACAGCACAAATAACCGTTCATATTAAATCGCAAATCAAAAGTCATTGCTTGTTCTAGACATAACTGCAGAACAGTTGATCGTTTGCATTTGTTCAAGTATAGTGGATTTTGCTCAGAGCTGTATCTTGAATCTCACAGAGAGGGGGAACGTGTTGTTTGGAAGGCATCCAAAGGTCTCTTCTCACTATGCAACAGCAGTCTTGAGCGAGTCCTTCAGGCTCTGCTCACAACTCAAACAAACAGCATCTTTATTCATAGGAAACAAATGTCCGTTTTCTGGAGACAAGCACACCATTTTTGGGATTTTCATGTGTACTTATCAATGTACCAAACTGTTCATGGAGATATGGTCTTGTTTACTTGGGATTGGGACAGTAGACATGGCATGGCACTATATGTCTCGCATATGCCAGCCATTGTGATGACATCATTGATGTTAGAAGTGTTTTTTCTATTCTGGACGGCGAAGACTCGCTGAACTTTTGTCCGTTTCGAGCACAAAGGACAGACACGGTCACTTGGCACAAGCGTCTCAGTCCAACACACTTACACAAACACACCGCTCTGTATTACAGTCATGTTCATCCTGCTTCCCGGGACAAATGTCGGCTCTTTTTTGTGTCGCACATGTCAATACTTTTCTAATCCTTCTAATTTATAGTATTTTATTTAATATAGGCCAGACTTTGTCAATTCAATTTCATTGTAATGAATATTTTTTGCAGCATACGAATGATGAACAATTCATGCTTTGGTTTATAAGTAGAAATTTTGTGACCTTAATAAAAACACACAAGCAAGTCCGGACACAAATCAAATCATTTTCTCTATTAGACAGCTTCACTGCCAATATCATTTTGTACCGTTAAAAGTTACTTTGATTTTAAAAGATTGGAAAGAGATTTTTACAGAATACTACGAATATTTTTTGTATGTTTCTAAGTTCTTGAAAGTTATCTCGTACATTATGAAGAATAAAGAGTATGTTGACTGGGTTATCAAGGATAAAAGGAGCAAACCACATTATAGAAAATAATTCTTAAATTAACATCTGACATGAACTACATAAAATAATTTATAAATAACTTGTCATTAAAGCTTATGTTCATAACTTATGAGGTGTTTGTGTAGCCTATATTTTCATAAGTAAATTTTCTTCATAAGCTGATAAAAGAAGAACTTAATATTAAATCTAGTCTAACCCACATACTTATTAAGATAGTTTCAATTAATTCCTTTTTAAAATAATTATTTGAAAGCCGAATTATTTAAATATTTATGACATCTGCTGTTTGTGTGTCTTATCTCAGAGATCAGTTTATAATTTTGTATGTACAATTTTATATTCATTTTAATTATGTTAAAATGATGAATGTCATCTAGAATAAAAAGTTTTTGTATTGTGCATATTCTTATTCATAAGACATGCACATATATGAGTATATATGATTTGCAGATGTTTCTTTACATAAATAATAATACATAAAAATTCTTAAAAAATCTTAAATATATGCATGTATGTGTATGTATTTATAAATAAATTTATAAATTAATGCACAATCCACAGAAATACATTATGTAAATATTAACTTTTATTATTAATCTTAATTTGTTTATTGCATGAAGGGAATAAACTATGTAAAAAAATATATATATAAAAAAATCAACAACAACAACAACAACAACAATAACAACAATAACAACAATAACAACAATAACAACAATAACAACAACAATAACAACAATAACAACAATAACAACAACAACAACAACAACAACAACAACAACAACAACAACAACAACAACAACAACAACAATAACAACAACAATAACAACAACAACAACAACAACAACAATAATAACAACAACAACAATAACAACAATAACAATAACAACAACAACAACAACAACAACAATAACAACAACAACAACAACAACAATAATAACAACAACAACAATAACAACAACAACAACAATAACAACAATAACAACAACAATAACAACAATAACAACAATAACAACAATAACAACAATAACAACAACAATAACAACAACAACAACAACAACAACAACAACAACAGCAACAACAATAACAACAACAACAACAATAATAACAACAACAACAATAACAACAACAACAACAATAACGACAATAACAACAATAACAACAACAACAACAATAGGGACAAAGTCAAGCAGACATGTAAACAAGATAAATTACAAAATAAAAGTAATTAAAAAAAGTAAATAAATAATTCATCAAGATTTGGCATCAAGTGGTCTGTAAATACTCAGAAATATAGCAAATAATTATTAATAATAAATAATATCAATAATATTGTTGATGAATATGAATTTTTCCTAAAAAATGCAAAGTAAGAAACAATCAAAATGGGATGAGATTTATCCACATTTTTGCCATTTTAGATAAATATAAAAATACATTAAATACAACTAAACATCATGAGTCATTTTACTGAGAAGAAATAAACAAAATATGAATTAAAACTCATCAGTGTCTGTAATGACTTTTATTTTGAAAGAATCGTGAACTATTTGAATGGGGAACTTTATTTCTCAAACTTCACACAAACTATGGATCCTCAGACAACAGCAATCCGTCCAGAACATCAATTTAACATTTATAACTTAAAGAGATATCTGACAGGAGAACTGGAGGACTTCTCTCATTCCACAGAAGTCACTGTGCATCAGTACAGGTGACTGAAATAAAACAGGAATATAAACTAAACATTCATGCTTTATTTCTTCTTTATTTCTGTATTTTATTTCTGTATTTTATTTCTGTATTTTATTTCTCTTTTGATTTGAACAGATCAGGTCAGTCCAACCCCACATTTCACATCAAGACTGCAGATAAAAGTTTTGTTTTGAGGAAGAAACCTCCTGGAGAATTGCTTCCTGGAGCTCATAAGGTATTAAAATGTGTTGCATTTGAATATTAACAATTAAATGTCATCATTTATGCAGTTTTATTAGTTTTAATTAGAAATAAGACACTGGAAGGACTTTGTGCCCTGAACTTTACAGCACTGATAAATGTTTGTGAGTTATTTCAGTTGTCCACTAGAGGGAGACAGAAGCTAAATAATGCTCAGATCATTTACACATAAAACATTTCATTTATATTATATTTATATTTCATGTGAGATGTCATGCTTTCATGTTTGACTTTATTAAAAAGACAATAATTTTATTTAGATTTTCATATTTTTACTTTGTGATATAAAGGCCAAAAGAATTCACAGCAGTTATATTATTAGAATGTTATTTTGTGTTTTCTTTTCAACCACATTAATAATAGTGGAGGATATTGTTTATGATATCACAATGTGTAGAATTAACAAAATAATGAAATTGTTTTTTTTGAATGTTGTAACGTAATTTGAATTCATTTCTTTCAAAGTTTTTGGTAAAAAAAGCACGATGTGAATTCAAAAATGAGTCAAAACCCAGAAGATTATTAATTAATGAAAGCTGGTTAATAATAAAAAGTTATTTTATTTTGCAGAAAATGCTGAAATATAACATTAATTTTAATTCATTTACACTCAACACTATTCCCATAGTTGCATTTGAGTTATTCCATAGTTTTGATGAGTTTCCTTTAACTCTGCAAAGTATTTTTACTGGAAAACTATTAATAAAGGGAAGCGAACATGAATATTAAACATTGGGAATGTCATCAGTGATGTTTCCTTTTGAGTTTTAAATAGTTTATTTCTAAACTTCCAAAGGTTCACGAAACATGTCTATTAATCTGTGTATTTTGTGTGATTGCAGGTGGACAGAGAATACAATGTTCAGAAGACTTTACACTCGGCGGGTTTTCCTGTTCCTCACCCGCTGCTCTATTGCACAGACACCCGTGTCATCGGTACAGAATTCTACATTATGGAACATGTGCAGGTATTTATTCTTCCTCTACTGGACACTACTGTAGTTCATTATTATATTTACAATATGCACAATATGTTCATGTTACACAGCTACATTAATATATTTAAAGTTCCTGTAGATGACATGCTGTTTGAAAGCTTTATCTCAAACCTTAACATGGCCAGCAGGGGACAGTCAGGATTAAAAGGTCTTACTGTATTATGAATAAGAGAATGGCATTATATTGTGTACCTGCACATCAGGGCCGTATATTCCGAGACCTAAAGCTTCCGGGAGTCAGTGCGGCTGAACGGTCTGCTCTGTATGTGGCTGCAGTAGAGACACTTGCCAAACTTCATTCTCTTGATGTCAAGGTGCTCGGACTCATGGGATACGGAAAGGGCTCGGGTTATTCGAAGAGACAGGTGAGGTGACATCACTGAAACTGGTATGACCTTGAACGTGTTTTTAAAACAAAAAGAGAACTGTAGTAAAGAGATCTTTTTTGTTTGTAGGTATCCACATGGACAAAGCAGTACAAAGCCTCAGCTCATAAGGAGATACCAGCCATGGATAAACTCTCTGACTGGTTGAGTCACAACCTGCCAACCAGTGACAATGAAGTGACCCTTGTTCATGGTGACTTTCGAATTGACAACCTGATATTCCACCCTACAGAGGTACAGAAGCATGATTGCTTTGTAGCCAATATTATAAGATAAAACGGAAGGGACACAAAGTACATGGCCATCCAGTCTGATACAAAGTGAACACTGTCTTATTATATCAGTGTTGTTCCTCTGGATTTAATGAGAATTCTCATTCCGTCATTAAATGATAAATTACAGACAGAATTGTACAGATCAAAAGTATAAAAGAGAGCAAGTCTCTCATTTACCTCTTATTATTATACATGTCTGTTTTTAGAAGAGATTTATAAATTATTATAAACTTAGTTTCCTGTATAATAGTGTCAAAGCGGATATTCAATATTAAAATGTTTCTGTCTCATAGGTCATAACCGTCAAATAAAATATATATAGTTTCACTAAATGTTTTTTTTGTCTTTGCAGGCTCGTGTGATGGCTGTCCTAGATTGGGAATTGTCCACCACCGGACAGCCAATTGCAGACTTGGCCTATTTTCTGATGCCACATTATTGGCCCAAACATTACAGAGTCATCAGTACGATGGGCGGAGTCACAGGAACAGAGGGTAATAAATAGTGTTGAAACAGATCATGGTTGATCTGTACGGATCATGCTCCAAGTTATGAAACGCATTTGACAATCGGTTTAACAGTATGTATTCCTCATAGTGTTAAAGTTAAGGGAACACATGCTCACACTCTCTCTCCAATAGATGGATTTGTACAATATTAAAACTCATTCTTGCCTCTTAGATTTTACATATAATTATATTGCTAGACATTGTTTTGAATATTTAAAATAATATATAATCATTTTCATCTGTTAAATTCATCTGCTGATATGTTCAGGGTAATTCACATCTAAAAAATGTAACCGCTTATATAAGCACCCCTGTTTGTTTGACGTTTTTTTGAGTTGTTATAGTTTTTAGTATAAAAATATATAAATTATTACTATGATGACTGTAAAATTTCGTAATTCATTGCTACAATGTTATTGTAGTAATTGGCAGTTTGATACGTTGTAGTGTTTTTTACACCTTGTTACAGAACATTATGATGACCACTGTGGCATCTTTTATTCCGTTTTGAATTAAATGCATAAAAATAAAATAACAGAATGTATAAAATAATATATAGAAAAATGACCAATGTCCATACACCAGTATAAAATGTAAGTAAATATCCTTTTTTTATTGGCCATCAATTATCAATAGTAGTCATCCTTGTTTGTTATTGAGTTTTGCATTTAATAAATTAATAAACCAATAAATTGCAGTTCAAATTCCTTACCAATCTGACAATTCAATATTAACATATATAATTTTTTAAGTATGATGTTTTGTCCTGAAAAAGGTTATTTTGTTGTTAAATAGGCATCCCATCAGCAGAGGATCTGATCTCTATTTACTGTCACTGTCGAGGGATCCCAAAGTCTCTTCCACAAAAAAACTTTTTCATTGCCATGGCCATATTCAAAATGGCTGCGATTGCACAGGTATGAATCCTATGAATTACAAATAGTTACACTTACATGCATCACATACAAATGAGATTGCCTGCAAAAAGGAAAATGAATGTAAAAGAACCCTTTGATTTGAATAAATTACTTGAAGTACCCGAGGTACTCCCCCTAAGTATGTAAATAGTTTAATAATTTAACAGCACATTTAACTTCAAAAACATTGATTAGTTGAATTTTACTTTACTTTTTATTTCTTAACATTTCTATGCCATTTGATCTTTTTCTTTAGATAATTTTCCCATCATTCCATTTGTAGATTTACAAACACACACAGAAATCACGTGGCACTAAAATTGACAGTATTGTTTATCAAGAAAGTCTGCACAAATTTCTCTGTCATTCTCTCTTTGTGTTTTTAAGGGGATCTACGCGAGGCATTTGTTGGGCAATGCCAGTTCTGCTAACGCAGCTGAATTTGGAGAGAGCGTTGAACCATTAGCTAAACTGGGACTGCAGATCGCCCTGAGGTACAGAAACCCATCATCACAGTCACAGTGCTTAACTTTAAACAAGATTTAAAGAAATGACCGGCAACACAGATCTGCTGCTGTTTGGTTCATTTACTTGTTTGCAGTTTGAGAGATGTAATTTTTGTTTTATTCTGAGTATCACAGCATCTGTAGTTCTGTTAGAATTTGGTGTGGGAAACAGCTACATCATGGGTTCAATTCACAGGGATCATAATATATAACAAATATGCAGAATGTACCGTTGGTCCTTTGGTTTACATATGCATAGCATATGCTTTAATTTTAATGTATAACATATTTGTCTTTAATGTCTTTTATATAACACCATGGTGTTGTCTCTCTTATACTAACATAGGTAAGTTAGTAAAATAAGCTATTTTGATCCATATTTAAAAGTGTTTAGTATTTGGGTATCGTAAAAAACATTTTTATTATGTGTATACTGCAACATGCAGATACGTGGGAATGGCCAACTCAAATTTGATATTTGTTTGAAACATTTTGATACTTATTGTTTAAATATTTAAAGTTTCCTTTCCTGTCACTGACTTGGGATATTTTTTATGTCTGTGATACTAGAATACTTAACTTTGATATTTTAGGGTATGTTTATCCTAGATAACAACTAATAAAACCACAAGTTCATATAAATACTAAGTCATCTTTACATCACAAACAAATTAAATATAAATCAATAATAATTAAAAAGATCTGAGATTATATACCTAAATCTTTAAAACAGACTGCAAGTTTGCCTTAGTGAACTTTGTCCAGGAATAAACCGAATGGAAATTTGGTCTTGTGGAAGGTTTTTATACGTAAAAAGTGTGTTGTTAAACTTATTTAGGCATGGAATGAACTGGATAAAAGTTTTCCAGCTGGATGTTATTGCAAAAAGAACAGTGTAAAATATATGATATCCTGATCCTGTCATAGTTTTGTCAGTGATGTAAAAAAATTGGGGGGTTCATTTTTGGCTTCAATTAATGCGAGTTTATATCCTTGGAATTGAACTATTTCTATATTATTATTGCTACATGGTTTGTCATGATTGTTTTTTATGAACACTTGATATTTTATAACAATTAATTGTTTTCTCTTCAGCGGAACATTGACCATGCCGTCCCCCGATCAGCTGTTCCTGCAGTCACCCGACGGTCAGATCGTCCTTCACCGCGTCAGAGAGTTCATGAGAAAGCATGTACTTCCTGCCCAACAGGTCAGCACCGCCACCATCTGGATAAAACGTGCTCAAACACACTACGTGGCCAAAATTATGCTGAACCCCCTTCTGAGTAACTGGTTTGACTGAATTATCGCAATAATTCCAGTGAAATCTCACTTCTCCTCCATACAATGCTGTTCTAGAGAATTGTGTGACTTGCCACTTTGTGGCAATGCGAAGAGTCGGTTCTCTGTTTCAGCTTAACAGTAACACTCTACATAAAGCCAGATCCAAAAAGTAAAACTTGTCCGACCTGCAAAAAATCCCAGACCTGACCAGTCTAATGAAAAGGTTTTCTAAACAAGTGGCTGGTGTTTTAGCATGCATGTGGTTAATAAGAAAGCAGAGCAGTGGGAGTTTGATGTCTGGCCATATAGAGTTTGTTTTTATTGTTTTGTGTGGATGATTATTTTCCTCTTTTGTAGGAGGTACACAAGTATTATGCTCAACACAAAGACACCCCTGAGAGATGGCACACACCTCCTGTGATAGAGGAGCTGAAGGTAATATACAGGTCGCTCTGCATTAGACTGTCTGTACCATAAAGGGCAATTGACATCTGTCTTGTTCTTCTTCATTTTTCTTTATTGGATTTTTTCTTTGTACATAAGTGTTTGATAATATTACGTAAGGGTTTTTATTTGGTTGCTTTCAACATTGTTAGTATTCCTCTGTTGTTTTGTCTTCATAAGTTTGAGATAACGGTTTATTAAGGACATTTATTTCGATAATGTTCAATAATAATTTGCTCGTGGGAGTAGATTTTAACACTTTTAGAGAGTAATCTGTTTTGGTCAAATTGTTTTGGAGGTTAAACTGAACAGAAATCATTCATGATGAGTTATAAATATGCCGGATTTGAATCCCCCAAAGTTTAGGACTTGATACTTAGTACTTAAAGTAATAGTTCACCCAAAATTGTCATTTTAAACCTGTATGATTTTCTTTCGCCGAAGGAAGTAGAAGATATTTTGAAGAATGTTGGCAACTCGCAGCCATTCAGTGTGCCACTGTGGTTCTGTTATTTACTCTCTTCAAAATATCTTCTTTTGTATTCTGCTGAATGATGACAGTTTTTATTTTTGTGTGAACCATCGCTTTAAACAGTGATTGTCTTAACTAATATGGTTGTGAAAATAATAATAATAATAATTATAATTTTAAATTAGGTTTTTTAGTTAGTATTTTCGCCTCAAAATGTGTAACAAAATATATTTTCTTTTTAAATTGTCTCTGGAAATGTTTGATTATTTTGTTTAAATTGCTTTTTGAATAGTTTTCATGCGTCTATGTTGGTGAATTGGATAAAAAATTGACCTTGCACGTTTTCTTTGACCGAATGTGTCTTTGTTTAGGCAAAAGCTCGATCCGCAGGTCTATGGAATCTCTTTCTTCCTTCAGAAAGCGGCCTCTCTCAGCTGGACTATGCACACATCGCAGAGGAAACCGGACGCTGCTTCTACGCCCCCGAAATCTTTAACTGCCAAGCCCCAGGTGTGCCAGTCTCTTTTACTTTAGATGACCAAGATGTCTTTTATGGGTTCATCATGAGTTCAAACAAATGTGTGCGATCCCTTTAAATCATAAAATTTCATTTTCTAAAGTGTGCTAAAGATTTGAATGCCTCAATTTTTTCTATACATCGATTTGCTCGGGTAACACTTCAACTGTCAGATATAAAAAATCATACCATTTTTTTTATTACTTTGATTTTTGATGTTCAGAATACATTATTAAACGAATTAACAGTTTAAAGGTACAGTTCACCCAAAAATGAAAACGTCATGAATTACTCGCTCTCTACTTGCTCCAAATGCCTTTGTTTGGTTGAACCCAGAGGAAGATGTTCGGACGATTGCTTTCCACCAAACATTTCTTAAAGCCCATTGACCACCATAGTAGAGAAATTACAATGCAAGTAAAAGTACATCTGAATTTAACATAGTTTAAAATATCTCATTTTGGTAGTCAATGGGGCCTGTTAGGTTATAAGCATTCTTCCAAATATCTTTCTCTGTGTTCATCTAAACAAAGATTTTTTAGAAACATCTTAAGTGCGCAAATCTTTATGCAGATACAGTACAATTATCTACATTTTGAAATAAATCCTGAATATAATACAAGGCAAAAGCAGCTTTCAACAGTTAGCTTGAAACTTTCACTTCATTCAGACTGTCTACACGTTGTCAGAACGATAACAGATATAGTGTGAGTGACTGATGGTCTGATGTTGATTTTGTGACAGATACTGGAAATATGGAGGTGCTGCATCTGTTTGGCACAGACGAACAAAAGAAACGTTGGCTCGAGCCTTTACTGAGAGGAGAAATACGCTCTTGTTTCTGTATGACAGGTAAATACACTTCACTCCGAACATTCAGAAAAAAAAAACATTTTACAAATGAGGAACGTCACAAGCAATTAGCTGTACAAGCGCTGACAATATCTGCAGTCTCACACTGCCATGAGATTAACAAGAATTTATATGCAAAATGAATTGAACTCCTCTGCTAAAAATGATTTGTGTGTGTGTGTCATGCATGTGTTTGAGCATTTACAGATGGTGCTGCAATTCTTCAGAGTATTCAGATGTCTAGATGTATAATGTGTTATTTTTGTATTATTTTTCAGAGTGTGGATTTGCGTTATCACAATGCAGATGTTAGCTGTATGTCATACCAAAGATTTGTACAACAATGATACGTGTCACCTAAAATAACCAAGCTATCATCTCCATCAATGCGCATAGTTTTACCCTGATGAAAAAACGATTCTAATGCTTTCTATTGAACCATTAAAAGAAAAATGTAATTCTGTCATGCAATATTCACTCCTTGGTTGTTTCAGACCTATATAAATGTTTTTTTTTTTGGTTGAACACGGAGATAGATGAACCAAACCTTTTTATGGCCCCATTGACTACCATAGTCGAAAAATTGAAATAGTCAAATTTACCCTAGAACTGTCATTATTATGTGTTTCACAGAACTGTCTAGTTATTAAACAAAAATCTTTCTCTGTGTTCAACTACACAAAAATTGCTTACAGATTTGATACAACTAAAAGTTGGGTAAACAATGACAAATTTTATCACTTTATCAACTTTTTTCGAGCAAAACCAAACCAAATTATCCCTTTATAGTGTGTTTAACATACCACCAATATGATCTATGATGCACCTGTAGATACCATTTCCATTTAAACCAAACAAATCCCTTTTAAACACACAACTTTATTTATATTAAGATGCATTACATTCGATTTTTTTATGGGCATGACGGCAGTGTTCTGATCCAGGCATTTTGAGATTTGCTATTGAGTAACCTTCAATAAGTTGTTTTATAACTCACAATCATGGTTTTATTATTCCATACATCACCGCATAGTGTATACGATTTAAAAAAATGCATGTTTTCATTCTTTTAGAGCCTGATGTTGCCTCGAGTGACGCCACCAACATGGAATGCACAATTATTAGAGATGATGACCACTACATCATAAACGGCAAAAAGTGGTGGACCAGCGGTAAGGTTTCAAATATAGAACATCAAAGTAGAAGTTTTGGAATATTAACGATTTTTAGGGTGTCACCTCTCTGAAGAACAAAAAACATATTGAACAGCAGGGATTCTGTTTATTTTAACAGATCTTTCGCCACAAAGACGTAAAGAAAACTGTTGCGAGTATTTCTTCCATTAAACATTCACGTTCATTCACTACGATTGGCGTGACATTAAAAAGCGCTTTTAAGATGTTTACACAAATCAGCTATGCACAACTGTGAACCATAAACACAGTCTTAAGAAACTTAAAGCGAGAGCAACGGGTGGTAAAGCAAAAACAGACCCATTAGTTTCAGATCTATACTGTTTGTGTAAATCTCTGACCTAGACACAACAGTCATCCCAGTCTTTTCTCCCTGGGACTATAATTCAGTCACATTATGAATGATTTACCCATGAAAGTCTTTTACGGTTTGGGTAAATATCCTTTTTGCGGCTTGTATTTCCACAGGAAAATCATCCTGAATCATCACCAGACGTAATTCTGCTCTGTAAATTCACCCCCGTTTGCTTATAGTTCTACATTCACGTAATGGGTTTCTGGAAAGCCGACCACACGCACACGTAACCGCATTTGTAATGTGTGGAACAACACTACGACCATGAAAACATCGTTGATGAAAGACAGTTTCTTTGTTTCTCGTAGAGAGATAACATCAGTTGTCAGGATGAAACCTGCATCTCATCCTGTTTATAATGCCAAGGGTTGCGTGAGATGTTTAGAGATGCTTTTGCATCACTTTTAGACATTGTCTCTTTGTTGAACTTTCCACATGATACTAGCTGTGGGTCTTTGAGGATGTTTAACTCAGTGGGCCTTAAAATCACAAAGCACGACACGGGCAGCTCGGCCTGTTGTTTTTCGTGTTAGCACGAAAACTTAACCAGATAAAGTCCAGATAGACTTTAGAATGTAAAACATGGAGACATGTGTTTTTTAGCATATTTAGCATGGTGTTTTGTACATCTACTCATTATTATTTGAGGATACAGAAAAAAACATTACTTGGCTTAACTCTAAAGTGATAGTTCACCCAAAAATTTGAATTGTGTCAGCGTTTACATACCTTCGTTCATTTTAAACCTATATGACTGTTTCTTAGGCTATATAAGAAGATATTTTGAAGAAACTTGTTCTTACATTTACATTTTTACATTTAGTCATTTAGCAGACGCTTTTATCCAAAGCGACTTACAATAGTCGAGGAGACAATGAAGCGGTAAATAGCCGATACAACAATAGGTGAACAAGTGCTACAACAATGCTACCGAGTTACACAGAGAGAGAGGTTACAAAAGGATATTTTTTTTTTTTGATAGAGTGAGTAGGTTACAAAAGAACATGAAATTCTTCCAATTTATGGACACAAAACCAATGCAAGTGAAGAGGTGCCAGTTCCTAACATTCTTCAAATTGTTTCATTTTATGTGTTGTGGCAGAATGAAAGTTATACAGGTGTAAAGTTGAAGGAAATTTCATAATCATAGTCAGTCAATGATGAGAGAATTTTCATTTTTGACTGAACTATCACTTTAAATCCAACGAAGTTACAGAAGCCATTGATATAAATGATTTAATACAATTATTATGCAATATAATATTAAAATACAACAGTGTTACTGAAATATAAACTGTTATATTTTAGCCACTAGATTACTGACAGAAGTCAACTTTAGATCAGGATTGACCATCCAATGAATCCAGATAGAAGATTATAAAGATTTATGAGCATATGACCTACTGTAATACAGCACATATTTACATATTTCGTTACCACATAAATCTTTTCTCACTTTCTTGATGAATGGGTGGATGGTGCATAGTTAAGCATGAAACATCTTTATATGAATGCTGACAGTTGTGAGGTTTGTCTGATGTGTGCTTGACAAGATCTGTCACTAAGGTTTTGCGTCTCTGAGGACTTTATGAGCTCATTGCAGCTCATGTGGGAAAAACCAAGCCAACAGTCCGATCTGACTTATACAATAGGAACTTCCAGTATTTTTCCAATGCTTTTAAACTGTAAGATGCTTATGGAGTTTCCTTTCATCCAGACGTACATAACAAAGAGTGAATTATGACTGTGACCAATCCAGATCGGTTGGTTAAGAGATGAGACTGTCGTGTGTGGCGATCCGTATCCCCGGGTTTGAGCACATGGTGTTTTCAGCATCCGGCGTTGGGATGTCTTCATAGTTGAGTCACATGTGGTGGTAGTTTTAAACTCTTAGTCACAGACGATTTGGTTTAATGGTGGTCTATTGGTGAATAACTTTACATTTCAATAGATAGCCCTCAGGAAGTGAAGCTAATTTTGTTAGCCGGAATTCAAGGCTTAAGGTGTTTTTCCACTGACAGCAAAGGAATGTTTTATTCATGAGATTTACATTTTTCATATGTGGGCTGGCAGGAAAGTGTCTTTTTGCTTCAATTGTAAATGTTATTTTGAACCAAGGCATTCCTTTAGTTCTGGAATTTTTGAACACATATGTAATGTAGATGTAAATGACACATCCAACCGGCAGGGATGAGGACGTAAAGGACATCGGTACATAATGTACATGTAATGTTTATTATTGGATGATCATGTTTGTTTTGTATACATGAAAATGGTGTATTTGTTTAAAGATGTATCCGAATCTCTTGGTGCACTTGATTGGAGTTTTGTTTTTTAAGGGCTGTTTTGTTGGATTGATTTTTTTAAGCTTCAACTTCATTTCGACCAAAAATGATAATTCCATCATTTACTCCCACCATTCCACATATGTATGATTTTTCTTCTTCCAAACACAAAAAAAGATTTTTTTGAAGAATTTGTGTCCATACAACTGAAGTCACTGGGACCAATTGAATAACATCATCTTTTACGGACATTCTTCAAAATGGGTGTAGAATGGCTGAAGTAAGTTTTACTAGAATGGGAAGGTCATGGCACACAATGTAGTGAAGTGAAGTGACATGTAGCTAAGTATGGTGTTCCATACTTGGAATTTGTGCTCTGCATTTGACCCATCTCAGTGCACACACACAGTAAGTGAACACACACACACACTGTGAACACACACCCGTAGCAGTAGGCAGCCATGCTGCGGCGCCCGGGTAGCAGTGGGGGGGACGATGCCTTGCTCAAGGGACTCGCATCAGTCGTGGTATTTCCGCTGGTTCTGCGTCTCGAACCAGCAACCTTCTGATCATGAGTCCAAGACTCGAACCACCAAGCCACGACTGCCCCCCCTAGATAAGTAGATTAAGATTAGTATATTATGACATTAATTCATATTGCATGGAGGAATGGATTATGGTTGGATTGTGACAGGGTTTCATTTTGGGTTTGAACTTTCAAATTAAATTAAAATAAATCTTTCCTCATTTTTTTATTCATGTGGCAGACTATTTTATCCAAAATGACTTACGAGTATTATGTAGTGGCCAATTATCCCTGCATTGCAAACATAATTTAAATGATTAAATAAGCCATAAACAAAATATCCCAACGGAGATCTCCTAAAAAATTTGGCAATTGTATTTTTATTCGATAATGTCCACTACACTATTTAGTAATAATGCTGTACTTTAGTAATACAGTTTACCACATAATTCTCATCTCCAGTTCACATAAACAAACTGTCAAGACATATTTTCTGCAATGTTGCAAATGTGGACATGCTCTCCTAAGCAAGTGAGAACATGCTAATTACAAACACCGAAATGTGATAGAGATAGTTGTGAATGGAGATCACGTTTGCACTGCTGTTGTCATTCAGAAAGTCTCGTGTTAATTGGCTGAAAAAAATCAGGTGTATTGTGACTGTTCATCGGGAAATGCAGCATGAGTCATTTCTTTTATTGGAAATTCTACATTATTAAATGTTGAGGAATGAAATGATTGCAGTAATAACTGTCAATAGTGATGACGGTTATTAAAGTGATGGGTAGTATAAGCACTCGTGACTCCACATCAGCACATAAGACGTCATGTAGCATCTACGCAAATAAAGTTATGTTTTTATATAGTTTTTTTTCTGGTGTAGTCATTGACCAGGTTTGTAGTGGAATATGCCCATCTAGAGTATGTGTATTTTTTTCTAATAAAACATTTCTTATCTTATTTTAACAGATTTTTATAGATTTTGTTTTATTTATTAATTAATAAGTTAAGATATTGAACTTTCCGAAGTATAGACATTGTTGTGTTATTTTTTGGAATCATTTCCTCTTCCACTTTCACAACGAAAATCATCTGTCTGCGTCTATAGAGAGAAATCTGGAGACACCAGTCCTGCTGTAATAAGAGCTGACAGAGAAAAGAAACAGACGGAGAATACCAGAGATTTTAATCGCTGAAAAGAGCTTCAAACTCATTAGTTTGTCTAATGAAAAATGAAGTAAATGAGCTCCAGGAAAGTAATTTCCCAAAGTTGCACATTTTAAGACAAAAAGTATTGTGATTACGAAAAAGCAGCAGAGAAGGATGAACTTTACCTGCCTTCACACATATTACATAAACAAAGAGTATTTGATTGTCTATTTAATCGGTCATTTAATAGTAGACATTTTGAGCTTTCTTTTGACATAGCCTACGTTTTATTTTTGTTTGATAAGTATTTGCATGTTTTTGATCAGAAATCTCTTAGTGGAGTGGAAACTAATAATTCTGCCCTTGTTAAGTCTGTATTTTACAAAATTACAAAAGTTTGATTTTGTTGTGAGCGTACACACGTAAGAATAGACGACTCTACAATCTTATATAGACAACTTTCTAATTATATATATGTGTGTATTCCCAAAAGTCATCAAATAAGTCTCTTATGTTATTATAAAAAATAGTAGATAGTACTATTTGAGAGTTGAAGAACTATTACTCAACTTGAATAGAGCAAATTTCAACAAATTATTTATTTAATACAACGACTATAAATTAACATATGCTATATAAATTAACATCAATTTAGATTAAATTATATAAAAAGTCAATTATTAGCCCCAAGCCAGACCGATAAACAAACAGACAATAAGTTGACTTAAGTACTGGGATGTCCATCTAATATAATACTAATTCTAATGTAATATTTTTTATTTTGTAAATTGAATTTGATACGTTCATGTACATTTATTAGCAGAACTGTAGTCTTTGTCATTTATGAAAATCCCAGCCAGTTTTTCCAGACAGATAACATGAATACTGACACGCACTTGTTCAACACTGTCTATTGTGTTTGTTGATATGGCGTTGAACGAAAGATTATTTCCCGTCATCATCTCGGATGTGCTCCTCATTCTTTTGGACGTTGTTTTATGAATGAACCGTCTGATGTCTGAGATATGAACTCACCCCTCCGAGCAAAACCACAAAACGACAGTTGTGTATTCCACCCG
The DNA here is from genome assembly GCA_033220385.1 of Triplophysa yarkandensis. Taxonomy (NCBI): domain Eukaryota; kingdom Metazoa; phylum Chordata; class Actinopteri; order Cypriniformes; family Nemacheilidae; genus Triplophysa; species Triplophysa yarkandensis. Next base: position 5,083,583 of record CM065656.1, on the reverse strand, counting down.
TGCCCGTCTCTTTCAACCTTTCTCATATCCTTTTCTTTCGCTAGACTTCCTTTACATTCACTGCGCTGCAAAAATGTGAAGGCCGAACCAGCCGGCCTTTTTTCGCCTTTTTGTTTCATTTCTGGGAAGAGGAAATTTCCTGACTCCCAGGGAATGGCAATGTTTTTTTGTGTGTATCTGGTGGTACTGAACTTTAACTCATCACAGCTTCTTTACCCCTCTGTGCTTCTGTACGATGACTTCCAGACCGCAGTTACCGTCACACTGATGGAAAAATAGGAAAGTCTCTGGCGTTGGAATTGGTTGGGAAAGAGTTATGGCTCTTGTGAGTTGTAGTTATAACTTTGTGGAAAGGAAAATATGAGTGAAACTGATTTGGAATGATGTAGGATATGCAGATGTTTACTTCAGAAGAGAGGAAACAAGTGACATTGTTTAGAATTGTTTTCATTGATTAGGGATGCCAGATATGAGTTATCATCTTTTATTCATTGTCAAATAAACATAACAGCGGGTTTTTGTATGACAGCTTCGTTTTAATGTTCTGTACTGATGTAACGTAAGCTGAGAAAGATCACCCCCACACAATATATGTTAGACAATGTGTAGTAAACAGTTGGTCGTTTCAGCTTCACGACGGACACAGACCCTCGCTCATGTTTATCCTGGTTCCCTACACTTTCTTGAAAGCTTTTAAGGTGTTGGGATTTGTTTATAAGATGGCTTTGACTCAACCAGGGTTAATTCTTTTAGCAGATCATTAGAGTCTGACTTGCTAGCACTGGGTTTGTCTGCGTGACCACTTTTCCAAAAAAAAAAAACGTTTGTTTCCATTTTCTTCACTCGCCATCTGCTCTCAAGATAAGCTGTTAAAGCTGCTAAACGAATAAATGTGAAGTGTGCTCTAAAGCAGCTGCTCAGATAGTCCGCTGCCAGTCTTGTCTGTCTGTTTTAGGGTGAACAAATTTATTTATTCAGATGTTGTTTATTCCATTTCCTATTGTCCCAGACTAAAACAATATATTGCTTTTGTAATCAAATCTTTGTAATAATCTACAATAAAAGAACTATAAACGGATCAAAAGTTTAAGAACACTTAAGTGAAGTGTTTCTCATTATTTAAAAAAAACGTTTGATCTGAACTCGATGGGCTCGACAATTTGGTCACACATGCTTCCGAAATGTGTGTACTTGTGCAACTTGTCCTGAAAAGAATGCGGCGCTAGAACATCAGCTGACTGTAACACAAGTGTAGCAAATGCATGTTCATATGACATTATTTGTATTATTTGAAGTACATTCTCTTGTGAGAGAAACACAAACAAAAGCCATTGTGTTTCTCTCACATGTTTATTATAAGCATTTAACAAAGCGTTTGTATTTTAACTGTTTCTCTTTATGCTGAAATGGGAAATGAGGGTTCAGTCAGTGGCGAGAACTTGATTGACAGCGTGATACAATTACTTTCCTCATTTATATCTCATGTATCATGCAGAGTGTTTGCAGTTTTATGATTAAAAAACGGATCACATGGAGGATTTAATGGTAAAATCGATACCATTTCTTGTTAAAGTTTGGTATTAATTTCTGATGGTTGATCCAAAAATTTTACTTTTGCAAATTGTTAATTTTGAGCCCTTTCAGATGCTGTATGACTATATGTCTACAATAAGTCTAATAGAATAGCTGCTTGATAAAATGGCAAGAAAACACTGCTGCAAATTCTATTTTCGAAGATGATAAACATAAGTTTTATTACATAATTACTATATTTCCAAGTTAATTATTAATCTAAAATGTGGGGAAAATATGAATGCACACGTGAGTGTGCCAAAACATTTGTCTCATAGTGTGTAGTATAAATGTCACAAATGTGTCATTTTTTTAAGTAATTGCTGTGATCCAAACAATTTCTGATGGATGAAATCCCTACCAAATTGATCAAAGACAAAGTTTCCTTGACCTCCTAGTTACAACAAAGAGATATACTTTCCGAAGCAGTTGGCTTACTGGGGTGTTTTTTGGGACTTACTTCAGAGCACAAGACGTCAACATTTTCATAAAAGTTGAGAACATATGGCTATAAATGTAAAAGATTCCTTCGTCCCGCTCCCTGCTTTGATTTCCATGTGTGTTTCTAAATGGTATGTTAATCCAAAACTTAATTCTAGTCCAAGTTTATAAAATATGTTCTAATCTGAAAATATATTTAAGTCGGACATTTACAGCCTCAGAAAAAAGTGACTGCAATTTAATCCGTGTTGTCATTTTTTTGTCCAATCTCTGTCATTCTTGGGGTTTGTTTCTGTTGAAATTTAACAAATTCATCCAATAGATATGTGAACAACTGAAAAAATTCCGACACATTAACACGGAGAGTTCTTAAATTTTTGTATATTCTCGTCCTGAAATACACAGACGCATTAGTATTGTGTTGTTTGAATATGAATATAAACTTTCCTTTACCGTTCCTTTAAAGTTTCCTTTACAGTATTAAACATCTGCTACAGTTATATTTTTTATTTAACCCCTTTGTCCCATTTCCATACTCTGCAAATAAAAATAAATATTTTTGTTTGGAATGTCTTTAATTTATGAAAATTTTATTTCAATACATACCTATAAATAGTAAATTCAGTAAAGCAGAAAATAATTTTGGAGATATCTCTTATTTGTCTTCTGTCACTGTATGTCATTTCTGTATAAATATGTAACTGTTGGCAAGCAGTAAAATCTTAACATGAAATCTCTTACTTTAAACATTGTTTAAGTAGTTTCAGTTTAGTAACTCTCAAATACTCCCAAACAGAATCTGTACACTTTTTCCCACCTTTCCAAAGATATTGGAAGAAAGCCAGTTCCTATGGACTGAATTTAAATATATTAAAAACAAAATAGTTAATACACATTGTATACAGAAGGTGCAGGACAACATATGTAAGGCTTCAGACACATTCTATGTTGGTCTAATGATAAGTAAATGCTTAAATATTTACATGTATGAAAAAGTGCCAAGGCCTATCAATGATGCATAGTTAAAAGAAAACTTTCAGAGTGCATTCGTGATACAAGCGTGACGCTTGACATCCGTTGACTAAAGTTAAAACCCCTTTCCTGTTTGAAAGGCCTTGGAAACGTTTTTCGCCAGAGATTGTACTTTAGCATCTCTGTCAAATAGTGAAGGTGCTCGTGTCTTCACTTCCTGATGAAGAATGAGCGTGAGATTGTTTTGCAGACCTAAGGGAGATCTCAACAGGGGGCTGTTCGTTGCCATGACGATATCCTCTTCCCGTCTGTCCGCAGCGCTTTGCGAGTTTCAGCATGTGCGTTTTGAAGGACGACCCGATGAAGATGTAAAGCACTGGATTCAGACAGCAATGCGTGAGTGCCAGACTCTCCGTAATCTGATTGGCCCGGTCCAGGTTTTTGCTCACCTCACATTCCGTCACTAGAATGTAGATCACGTCCAAAGCTTTGATCAGTTTGATAATGTTGTAAGGAAGCTGGGTCAGCAGAAACAACCCGACTACCGCGATTAACACCCGGAACGCCTTCCATCTTTTCAAGCCCCGCATCCCCGCAGTAGCGGCCTGGTTCAACGCCACACCGACTCTGCCGTAACAAAACATCATGACCAGGAATGGCAGCAGAAAGCTCAGCGACAACTCCAGAAGTTCCAGGGTGGCTTTAGCCGCCCGTGCCATGTTGTGTGGGTATACCGCCCTGCAGACGTTACGCCCTTTGGTGTTTGTCCTAACTGTGTAGAACACCATATCCGGCAACCCAAGAAGAATAGCCAACGCCCATACTATTAGGCACACTATAATCCTTTGCCTTTGTGCTGTTTTTCTAGTTGGCGCGTGGGCAGTAGTGGTACCCCTCACCAGTGCACGATATCGGTCGATGCTAATGCATGCCAGCAACAGCATGCTACAGCTGAAGTTGGTGGAGTACAAGGCAGAAGTGAGCTTGCAAGCGGCCGTGCCGATTTCCCACCCATTCACCGCGTCCGCGGCCCAGAAGGGCAGCGTAAGGAGGAGCAGGAGGTCTGCGAAGGCCAGGTTGAGTATGAAGACGTCCGTCAGTGTTCGTAAACGCTTGTGGGAGAGGTAAACGAAGATGACAAGCGAATTCCCAGCTAGGCCGAGGATAAGTGCTATGCTGTACACCACCGGGAGAAAAACGCCTCCAAATGAGTAGACCTCTTGTTTCTCACAGACTGTGTGTCCTGCAAAGTAGTCTTCGTACTCGTAGGAACTGTTGTCGTGTTCGTGGTAGTCGTGATCGTGATCGTAATCCAAATGGGTGGCCATGATGTTCTGAAGTGAGAAAAGAGAAAATCTTAATATTTGTTCTGAAGACGTTTTCTGTGTGCTTAAATTTAAATAAATTTAAGGCTTGCGGAATATTCTTCTTTGAGATTTGCGTGAAAAACTGTTTCAATCTTTATTTTATGGCCGAAACACACCAGGAAAACATTTACAACCAAAATTCTCATCTCAAATGTTTTTATTTATACTTACTAAAAATGTTAATTTGGTTCTTAACATTTCATTTGTTAAATTATAACTTTCTTTCTAATTAAGTTTAAGTTGATTTAATAAACTGATAAATGATTTTCATTACGTTAACATAGTTTTTTATTTTGGTAATGCTTATTAAACCACTAGATGACGTAAACAGACAATACATGCATCTGCCAAAGACTTAAAGAAAGAACATTTCTAAAAGAAGACTAAACTCGATCCCCTTTCATCTTTAATTTGGTTGTTAAAGGAAACCCTATGGGTACTAACCAGTTTTAATACGAATTGTTTTTTATGACCCTGGAAAACGCAATTTACATAAGAGTTAATTTTATTAAATAAGTCACAGATGTTTCTTGTTGGTTTTCCTGAATTGTGGGCTTTGAACGTTATCTAAATAAGATTCAATGCTTTCACATCTGTCTTAAATAAAGCCGGAATAAAGTCGATACTCTGTTAACCACAGTCTGAGGATGGCACTTTTACAATTTAATAATTGCTTTCTCTTTCAGTCATTTGATTTAATGTGTCATATGGGACATGTTAATGGTAATCGGGTTATCTTTTGACTTTTTGAGCACTTTTTTTTAAGCACAGGTGTTCGGCTGGATACCTTTGACATGTGTTTTATGAATAAAACTTGTGCAGGAGAATGCAAAACTAAACTTTTCATGTTGTGAAGACACTGTTGATTTTAAGATTTCAGAGAATTTCAGCTGAGAGACACGACATGGAGTGTCGTGGCCGCTGAGCTTTGGTCTCGTTGCATACTCGGTTGTCATAACTTTTAGTTCAGGGTTAAACACATTTGCAAACTAACTATCATGTAATAATTCGTGAAATGTTTGCATTGTCAGACTCCCAAATCTAATTTTGCATGAATTTCCCTTTTCTGTTTATTGCTTTTATTTCAAAAAACGTGCAAATCCTTGATGTTGATTATCACGGAGAATTTATAATATACCTGTCAATCTGCTTAACACATGCGCTCCTCTTTAAATAAGAGCCCCGGGTGGATTTTGTGGGTCTGTCTGATGGGCAAACCAGCTGTTGGTGTCAAAAACTTTATTAGATGTTTATTGGCGGATTTTAGATTGCTATTCTTGCTTTTTTGTAGCGGGTAATTTTGTTAATTTATTGTAGTTAAGTTTATTCAACTCTCATTTGAAGTAAAGAAAATAGTTTAAATTGACAGTGGTAAACCACATGAAATGTTTGGAGTGTTGAGTTTATTCTCCAGAAATTGTTTGGTTGATTGTTGAACAAACCAAAAAATTTTTTGAAGAAAATCTTGGCTAATAAATGTAAAAAAAGACACAGTTAGCAAAAATGAATATAAAAAAAGACACAGTTAGCAAAAATTCCGCTTGAGAAAAACTTGTCTCCTTCCTCAAATTCAGATGAATCACAGCATGTTAGGCTACAAACTCCTTTTCTGGTCAGTTGCTTTTCAGACAATCAACTGGTTGTGCTTTTAAAGAAATGTATACGTTTTGAACGGCTTAATATCCTTTGATGCAAGTATTTATCTCGCAAGTAATCCAGCATTGAAGTTTTATTTTTTATGTTATTGCATCATATTGTATTATATAATCTGATGGTCTAATATTATAATATGACATCTATGACGCCAGACATGTTTTGTTAAAACAAGTTTTCAATGTCGGGGGATTATTATTAGTAGATGTATAACGTATATTTTTTTTAATCTTTAAGTTCACACCGGTGTCCTTGAAGTATACACAGACACGGTCAAAGCTGGTATCCTCGAGTTTATTTTATATTAAATTATTTTAGGCTTCTTGCCGACCACTGCTGGAAAGCTTAAAAAGATTGAAAAACTGAAGTCCGGATTTTATTATCCAGTTTATTATTAAAACCAAACTCGCATTGTGAATGTTTGGAATATTAAAGTCTTTATTTTTTTAAAGGATGTAAATATGCTGCATCTTTACATGTTTTGTTATATTTTCTAAGGATCCAAGAGCTTATTAAGAGCAACTTTTTGTTAATAAAACGGCTGTTAATCTGTTTTGCAGGAAGTCAGTCCAAAGCTTTGCAATAATTGTGGATACAAAGGTGATCTATTGTTCAATCTTTCGTGACAGCGATTGTGTTACCTATAATAGTCTTTTATGGTGTTGAGGATACGTTTCACCTTTTTATCCTGTGAAAAGAGTTCAACAGTTTTAAGTAAACCCTCATTCCATTCTGCTTTATCACTGTTACACACAAATGTGCTTTTTCCTTTTCTTCTTCGTGCAAAAATGTATCTTTCACATGATCACATAAAACCATATGAAAAGTTTTCTCACTTTAATTTGTCACAGCTTATTTTGAACTTTACCTCCACGTGTCATAAACTTGGTATCTAAGCTTAGTAAGGAGGACTTTGCCTTAACAAAATTAAACCGAACAAAATCAACAGCAACATACATTGGTGAAAATGTCTTGCAAACTCCCTTTGTACACATCATAATAATCCCTCTAAAAGTTCTGCATGTATTTCATCTATAGAGCTTTTGCCGTGCATTTGTTTGCCGTCGCCTTTATCTTTGAATGACTAAGATGACTCATACGACTGTTGTGTGTCTGACAGTTCGACAGCGTGTTATTGAAACACCTTTGACTTTTTCGCATCTATGTTAATAATTGTGTTGCTGTGAAATGTGGGTGTGAGAGTTACCTCTGTTTGTGTTGTGCCAGTCACACGCTTTCCAGGAATGGGTGGCTGATAGTCCAAAGGAGAGAAACACACTGTTGATAATCACAGCTGAGACTGAGACAGCAGGGAATGTGTGCGTGTGTTTGTGTGTGTCAGAGAATAAGAGCGAGGAGAGGGAGTCAAAATAAACACAACCTGCTGGAGGAGGGCTATCTTGCACAGTTATGTTGCCTGTCTTTTCGGCTCCTTTAAATATTTTAAATGGCATTTTTGAAATTCTAATGAATAAAATATTGAATATTTTCGTAATAATAATAAAAAAAAAAGTTTCGATAATAATGACGATAATATAATCAATAATAATAACATGCACAAACTGTTTACATTTTTTTTTATACGAATGTGTGCTTCCCAGGTAAAATGCATGTTTTTGTTAGATTGCGGATAAGCATATATAATATTTGTATTTTATCCAAACCTTGCATTGCATTAACACTAAAAATATATACTGAATTTATTTAAACTCATTTTTTTTCGGATTTGTATGGAAAATGATGTATTTATACTAATTAACAGAATCTACACAGACTCTGTGTTTAAGATTATTTGCATATTGGAATTTTCCCAGGCGTGTGATCTCATTCTGTATAGATCATATGATATAACCATAGAAGACTGCCACACCCATCCTTTATGGTTTAATGTGAGCTGCACAGATTTACGTTTAGATTTAATAAGGATAAAATCTGATGTAAACTAGGTAAACGGCAGACACTTTAAATGTTGGACTTTTTTTTATGGACATTTTAAGGAATCTAGCAGGAACGGGAAACCCGTGTGGTTATGACTGCGAGGAAAACCAAGTGTATTAAAACCAAGTGTATACACATCTGTTTGTGTAATTACCTCAATTCTGCCTAGGATTGACCTTTGAGAACGTTATGCCGGATGAAGGTCTCGCGTTGTTAATTCCTGGGAACAGCTCATCTGTAATAATGCCGTTATTTTCAGAGGGAGCAGCATTCCGAACACCCTGCGTGATTGGTTTGATAGCAGAGATTAGCTGTTATGGAATGTGCAGCGGACCGTTGGTCGCACGTTCGACAAGTTTGTTATATCACACCCTAAAAAACAACCTGTTTTCATCTGAAGAAATACTTGAGCAAGCACCCTTGCCAGAACATATACCTGCACACACACACACACACCCACACACAAACACGCACACTGACACTTCCATAGGAAAAACGCCAGTCTTTCCAGAAATGGAACTTCAGTGTTTGTTTCATGGGTGTGTGTCGCTCGATCTTAGGTGTGTCTCGCTTGTGTGAGGAATTGTGGATTCAGCGACTCATCCAGAACTTTTTTGTTAACAAAGCACATGAGTCACCGTGTGTTTAAATGTTTACATGGGGGAGTTTGAGGGTGTATGTTGTGTTTTTGTGCCATGGTTACATAATAACTTGTCAAACTTCTTGCAGAATCTTTTGTGTTGAAAAGAGACCATGTGTAGTGTGTAAATCGCTCGTGTGAAGTTCACTGCGCTTTCATCGGAGAATAAACATTGTAGAGGGATTTACTCAAAAATTAGAATTTTTTTCAAGATACACCCACATACCAATGAACTTTAAAGGGATATTCCACACAAAAATGAAAATGACTCAACGATCTCCCTCCTGTTGTTCCAAAATGTTTTGATGAGCAGCAGAGAAAGATATTTAGAAGAATTTTCTGGCACACCAACAACTACTATGGTTGAAACAAGCTGTTCATTTTTGTTCTGTTGAACACAAATATATTTAAAAGAATTATAACCAAAACAAATTCATAAAAGAGCTTTCTTTTCACAAAAGTCAATGATGCCCAAGAAAACTCGCATTCTTCAAAAAATCTTTCTTTCAGTGTTTTCTACAGACACATGAAGAGTTCTAATAAGGCATTTTCTGGCACGTAATACTACTGTGAGGATTTACTAAAGACAAGTTTGGAAAGTTGTTATTTTCTGTTTCAAAAAGAATTTAATGAATCTCGCTTTGCAATTTCCATGTTAGTTTAATCATTTTATAATTAATATGAACAAATTTCAGTATTTTCAGTTATACATTTTTTTATATTACATCATTATTTCATATGTTACAGAACACAAAACGAGGTATTTTGAAAAATGTTGGTAAGGTGATATTTTGAAGAATGTCAGCCCCTGTTGACCATTGTATGAACTAAAACCCTAGAGACATTTCTTAAAATATATTCTGTTGGTGAAGAATTGTACATGCTTTGAATCACACATTTTAGAGTAAGAGGAAGCAGTTCTTGAAGTATCTTCCATTGATGCAGTGATTTTTAAATAGAAGCTTAAAAGAAACAATGGTAGAAAATGCATTCCTCAAAATATCTTCTATTTATGTAAAAAACATATGCAGACGTCAAATGACAATGTCAAAATGTCTTCTTTTGATGCAAAAATTATAAGCAGGGTTAAAATGACACAATGTTAGAAGAAACATTTGTCAAAATATCTTCTATTGGAACACGTATCATATCGAGGCTTTAAACAACACAATGGAACAGGAGGCATTTCTCAAAATATCTTCTATCGATGCAAAAATTATAAACAGGCTTCAAATGACACAATGGTAGAAGAGCCATTCTCAAAATATCTTCTGTTGGCAAACAAATAATATGCCGGCCTTAAATGCCACATTGGTAGATGAAACATTCCTTAAAATATCTTCTATTGTCACACAAATCATATAAAGGCCTGTAATTACACATAGGTAGAAGAGGCATTCTAACACAAATTATATGTCGTTTATACTTTTATGGTACATTTGTTTATTTTTGTAAAACGGCTAAAATGGCATGAATAAAATTTTCTGCTTTGCTTTTTTACGTTTCTTTTGAAATACAACTTAAGCTGTCAGGCAGTCCAGCTCAGTTATGCGGAAAATCGAATTTGTCTTGCTTACTGGTCTTAAAATCAAACACATTCACGGACGGAAAATGCCAAAAACTGACTTAGACTTAACTATCGAGGGCTTTTTCAACCTCCTTAAAGTTGCTTTCAGTCTTTATGTTTATTTAAATATAATGTTTACTGCACACACCAGAGGATAACACAAATGTTCAAGTTCATATTTGTTTTTCAGGTGCCGGAAACCCAAAGTGTGAGATTGCAATAGTGATGTGCAAGAACAAGACACTGGATTCAAAAACTGATAGGTAATCTGAAACTTATTTGTATTTGTGCTTCATTACATAAATTACATAAAGTATATTAAAGTTAAGAGGGTTGATGGGAATAATTTCATTTCTGGTATGAAGCACACATACTCTGGCAAAGACATCCTGACACCGCAGCAATCTGCTTTACCTACATTCTTCAGTGATGTGTTTTTAAACCACACTGTCCGGCTGAGTTCACATTTATTCCCTTATAAAGACTTGGAAAACATTCCAATACACTGTGAAAGCCTTTTTAGAAATCGACTTACAGTAAAATAAACCCCTTACATGTCACTTACTTTGATGACCCATAATGTATACAACACTTCATACTGGGTCATATTAAAGAAACCCAATGTTGAATACTCACGGGTTTATGTTATTTCACTGCATAATGACAAAAATACGTAGTGATGCAAGCCAAAATATTAAACGTCGTACGTACAAAGCAATCCTAATGAAAATATCTAAAGTTTAAATTTAAGTCTGAAAGTAAATATGGCAATTGGTGCGTTAAAATAATACTTTTTTAAAGGGATAGCCCACACGAAAATACATTTCTGTCACAAATATATCACTCCAACTTCCTATCTTGTATAAATTGTTTTATTTTGTTAACCACAAAGAAAGGTATTTAGAAGAATGTTAGCAAGATTTTTGGGGCGCCACTGACTACCAATAGCAGAAAAAAATTAAATAGGCAACCTTTGAACAATTGTCTTTCCTAAATTCTTCAAAATGTATTATTTGTAGTCAAAATATAATTTTTATTATATATATATTTTTTTTTTATGAGTTTTAACACATTTACACATCTTAGATGTGCTTTGAATCATATCATTAACAATTTGTTTTGTTTTTCAATATTTTCTGTTGTGTTTTTAAGGTTGTTTTTCAATCCTTTTAATTCCTTTGTATGTCACATATACGGTGCGTTTCGTTGGCGTGGTTACCCATTTCTAAAAAAAGCATTTTTATGGCCCGGGTTATTATTATTATGATAACTGTTATCCGAAATTATTGAATTAATTTATATTGTATAACTACATGTTATATTTTTACAGTGTATCTTGCTTTAAAGGTGGGGTAACCGATTTCTGAAGGTCGCTATACTATACTATAAAGTATAGTACACTAAAGTATACCAAATTTGACAGTTTTGTAAGACTTTGTATGATGTCTTGAATTAAAAATTGTTCATAAGCTGTACAAAAGTTTCTTCTTGAATCACTCTCTCTATCTTTTCCCCTTGGTTTCTTTCATTTTCTTGCTGTGTGTCCAGTATCTGTTCTCTACCTCTCTGCTGGGATTCTCTGATTAGAATTCATCTGTTGTTATCTTCTGTCTGCCCTGCAGTGAACAGCGACCTTGTAAGCAGGATGGAGGGTGGAGTTGTTCCTCTCTTTCTCTCCACCTGTATTTTATTTCCGTCTGTTATCCAAAGCTTCTCTGTCATGTCTTACCTGTCACAACAGATACATTCTCTGGACATTCTGTACAACTGAAGTTTAAAGTTTAAAGGGTTGAATCATGATGAATTGTATTAAATGAGAGTGAGTCGTTGTAAAATAATACAGAACAGTATGTTCTTAAAGTAAACCCAGTCTATGGCCAAGCAGAATGATATTGGGTAAAATGAATGTTGTTTGTCCCGTCTCTGTAATAGTGTAAATATGTGTTTTTTTTCCAGGCACGGGCAGCACAGCATGATCCTCGTCCCTATGAACTCACCGGGAGTGAAGAAGATAAGACCCCTCACTGTTTTCGGACAGGACGGTGAGTTCTTCTGAAGCTATTGAGATCCCAACCTCAGGTTCACTTTGAGGTGCCCATACGAAAACACTTGTGATCTTAATCCTCCCGATGTTCAGATTTTAGATTTAGACATTGATTTGCTTTAATATAAACATCAGGTTCTAATCTGTGATTTACCTTTATAGATGCGATCCACGGAGGACATTTCGAAGTTCACTTTGACAATGTGCGTGTTCCTGCATCCAACATTATTCTCGGTAAGATACAGAGTAACAGACTGTGTGTGTGCGTGCATGTGTTTGATATTTGTGTGTGTGTGCGTGCGTTTATGTATTTGTGTGTGTGTGTTGGCTTCCTACACACTGTTTAATGAACCCACAAAATCCTCAATAACCTCAGCACCCCAGGCATTTATTCCGGGATGATTTGGGCTTTTTTGCACTAACAGGAATGGATTTATTACAGCATAAACAGACATTGATTAAAAGCCCTTAAAGGACACACTTAACATAATGAACTTTCAAATGAAATGGCTTGACACGATTCGCTGGCTTTTAAAAATTTTTATTCATAACACCCAAGACAAAATGACCTGCTTAATTTGCCATATTGTGCTTGTTATATAATGCAGAATTGCAATATTACGATCTATTTGTATGGCAGTGGCTGTTTTAGTGCTTGGTTGACTGATATTTTTGAAATCCTCTATGATTGGCTGTTTTCAGGTGAGGGGAGGGGTTTTGAGATCGCACAGGGTCGGCTGGGCCCGGGAAGACTTCACCACTGTATGAGAGCTGTTGGGTTGGCAGAATGGGCACTGGAGTTACTGTGTCAGCGTGCAGCTCAAAGACACACGTTTGGAAAGAAACTCTATCAGCATGTAAGTGTGGGTTTATCTGGACCGTCACTATGGATAATGTCAATTAAGTCAAATTATATTTTGAGGACTCATTTAGTTTTTTTTGTCACAATTTACACGTTTTTACTATTCAGGCCATTTAAAATAATCACTTTTATAGCCATGATTATATTCTGTACTTGGTTCAAATTCTCAGATTTAATAAAATTCTGCACGAAACAATGGACAATGTTAATATCTGTGCTATTAGCGTAGTAACTTTTTTATTTTATTCTTTTACGGATTTCCACATATGCACTATGAATATTAAGATTTTAAATACTTTTTGTATAATTAATTATTCATATTTATGTTTATAGTTAAATTGCATACATTACAACATACCAATGCTATATATTAAAGATATATATATATATATATATATATACAATATAATATTATATACATTTGCATATATTTTGTCAATAATTTAGCAATTGCCATTTCTACTTCATTTTTAAGCTTGTATTTAGAAGGACATGTAAACGACAGTTATTGAAGATTAGTTAAATAAAACAAAATGTATATGACATTTTAATATCAGTTTTTCTTATTTTAAGATTTATCATTTATAGATATGTATTCGTAATCTATTATTTTTGTTTTAGTTTGTGAACTTTTAACAATATTCTGCCATTCTAACATTTTCAAACTAAAAAAAACTAGAAAAAAAGGTTAAAAAAACAAGAAAGATGCTCTGTATTTTTCAGATCTTAAAAAACAAGATTGTTAACTTTTAAGCATTACAACAGTTATATTTTAGGAAAATGTATAAAACTATTTTCATTTGATAACCTCATTTTTATCATTTCTTATCATGTTTTCAGTCTTCTTTTAGTTGTGAGAGCAGACAGCAACCCAGGTCTGCAAACCATCACACTTTCGCAACTTTGATGAAAACTTAAACAAGTTGATTCTAACTGAGAGATGTTTTCTGATTGGCCTATTGCTGGTTTTACCTGTGTGCAAGCATCTCAGTAATGACATCTAGAGGATAGTCACTTCATTTCAGTTTTTGCTCATATTTTGGGTGTTATCGGTGTGTTTTAGGAGGTTGTAGCTCACTGGATTGCCGAGTGTCGAATTGCCATCGCACAGACGCGACTGCTGACACTACATGCCGCTCACACTCTGGACACACAGGGCAACAAGACTGCGAGAAAACAGGTTACACACATTTTTACACATGAATTAAACTAAGCCACTCGATCAATGAAAATTTCTATGAATCTTTTGTATTAATTCATTACTGCTCCCTCCCTTCTCTC
>CM065656.1:5064493-5068746 GCA_033220385.1 Triplophysa yarkandensis | reverse complement strand
AAATATTTAATATAAATACATTTAAAAAATTGTAATAAACAAGCTAAATAACTGGTAAATATAAATTAATCAAATTATTTTCTTATACATAAATGAATGTGTATGACAATGTGTCAATACACACACAAATATGAACAATACATTAAATATGCAAATGCCAGTGATTCTAGATGCGATTATCTCTTTACAGCCCTATTTTCTTCTCTATCAATGACTTTGCCTCTTCGTTTATGATAAAACAATTAAACAATTAAAACTTAAAACTGAAATTGATTTGCCAAAAATGTGAAATAGATGTGTTATTATAAATAAAGCAAAATTATTCATGTTATTTATGTAAATTGCATAACATACTTTGTGTGATGTTTTTTTAGATTATTTTGATTCTACAGTAAACTCTGTAATAAAACACTAAAGAGAAGTTTTTACAATAAAATATAATTGTAGAATAAATCAGCATCTGTTTTTTCTCTCACTCGCAAACACTCAAACTACACATTACAAAATCACATTAAAGCAGACAGGTGTTAATATACTGTTCCCATGTCTCCGCATCACATTTACCACTAAACATTTCCATCCTACCTCATCAAGTCTTGTTTAACATTCTGGACGTGGTTAATGGGTTTATTAAACAACTGTGTGTGCGTGTACGTGTACGTGTGCGTGCGTGTGTGTGTGTGTGTGTGTGTGTGCGTGCGTGTGTGTGTGTGTTTCCATTGCTCTCATTCAAGGCATTACTCAGGCATTTGGCCAGTGCATTTGTTTGACTCATTCAGAACTGGAACACAACTGATCTGTGAACAGGTGGGCTGGTTTTTCTGTTTTTGGACACATGCACTCACAGACAACAATGGGACTTTTATAGTTGTACACTAGGAGTGTTTCAAATCTAATTGGGCATCACCACAACTTCTGCCAAAGGCTTCTGGCAGTCTGAAAGAGTAGGCTGACTGACTTCCGATTGGTCTTGCTTTTGACTAGGGTTTCAGACTTTTGACTAAGGGTCCATATGTCAGCTTAACATAACTACTGATCATTTTACAGAATGACAATAATCACATTACATTTTTATATACCGAATTCCCTCCGGAAAACCATAAAATCTTTATTGTGTGAATTACATGATAAATGTATAAAAATGTTTTAATGGAAAAGATCTTTGACAGTATGTATATATATATATATATATATATATGTGTGTGTGTGTGTTTAAGCAGTGCATACAGACTTATATAATTTAGTACAATATTAATTGAAATCCTCTATTTGATAAAAAAAAAACGTAATAAAGGAATAAGATGATAACAGGTTTCAAAGCTTAATATGCTTCATATTTAACATATGCTTACATTTCTCCATACAAAACACTTTTGTTCATCTTATTGTGTCTCTGAATACATCATCTTGGAGGTCAGAAATGATGTATGTATGATCTTTATATTCTTGTCAATTAACTTAATGAGCATGTTTTATTTCTGATAGTCTTGTTTCTCTTGGGCGTGCTTCTCCTGGACCTCTTCTTCATAGACTGAAAGAGAGATACAAAACTTACACACATGACTGTTGATATTGTATCGTTCGTGTGTGTGTTTTTGAGGACTCACCTTTAAAGCAGCCATCTTCTGATATAGAGCACCATTGAAGTGTTTGTTGACACTCACAACCTGTTAAAGAGAAGTTTGGTGGAATTAGATTTCTATGGGATGTGCCATGGGGTCATGGTTGTTATGCATACACACCTGTAAGGGATGAGTTTCACGGTTGTGGTCGAGCAGCGAGTAGGAGCCGATGCGAGACTTGTTGGGCTTCTTTTTGTTGGGGTGTAAATGTCTCCTCGACCTGTCGGGCTGGTGATAGAACATATCGTCTGTAAACTTCAGGTTATGTCAACGTGTCATATATCTTTTGTGATGTGGTTCTAAGTGAGCCCTGTACACGAGTGTGTCCTCACTTGTGCCATTTGGATGAGTTTGTTGGGAGATCCTTTCACCGAGTAAGATCCGGCCTGGTGTGGTCCTTGTGCTTGTCTTCGAGTCCTCAACTAAAAGTGTACGAATATTTCTATGAACATGATCTATAAAGAATGATGAGTTTTATAGTAAAAGATTTTATTGAATGTGGAGTCGTAGAAGTTCATTGTTGCAAATAATGAGAAAGTACACAGTGTGTTGTTTTTTACATAAAACATTCGGCCACAGAATGCTGTGATGGAAAAAAAAGCATTCCAAATAGAATTTTAATAACATCCCACAACTTAGATCCCACAAACCATTTCTGAAGTGCAGACTCACCAAAAATGAGAGGGGGTTATTTTCAACCTATGAACGAAAACAAGAAGATCATTGTTGGATGTTATGAGATTTATATCATTATTTCAGCAGCTTCATCGTTATTTAGACCATAAATGGGCAAAGCTCTGCCTTTATTAGTTTTTGGAATGTTGGAGCTTCTTTATTTAAAGATATAGTTCACCCGGAATAAAAAAACTCTCTTAATTTATTCCCTCATCATGATGTTGATATGACTCTTGCCTTCGTGGAAGTAGATATTTGAGAAACGTGGTTTAATTGTGCAATAGATGTCCAAGGTGGTCAGGGGTTAATGATATTTTATCAAATATCTTCTTTCTGTGTTTTGTAGAAAAAAGAAAGATGTAAGAATGATTAAAGAACTTTCCTTTGTAGCTATTAAAATGATAGTGTTAAAATGTGCATTGTGTCATCATCTACCCGACCTCTTGTGTTTTCCAATCTGACTTAATTTCTTCCATGACAGACAAAAAAGATATTTTGAAGAAAGCAACTGAACAGCAATGACACGTATGTTGGCTTTAATTGTAAGGACACAAGACTAATGCGAGTGAACACCTTCTTAAAAATATCTTCTTTTTCGTTATGCAGAAGAAAGTAAGTCATGCAGGTTTGAAACGACAAGAGGATGAAGAAATTGCATTTAAATGATAAATACACCCTTTCTTTTTAAATATATTGTTTTATGCATTTTCTCCCAAATCCTCTTTCTTTATTAACCAACCGAATCTGGTTTCAGGAGACATCAGCACATACTTCACTGGAAAATAGCCGTCTCGGCAAACCAAAAGCTGTTTGCCAAGAACTTTGGAAGTGTGTTACCCAACACAACCAAAGCTGAATGCCCACATCTCACAAAAGAGTGTTTGTATGGAACTGTATTTCATGCACAGGTGTGTGTATTCGAATCTGTGTGTTAGCTCTGGATATGAGACAAAGGAAGCAGAAAAATTTCGACAGTAAGTGGAAAGTCAAACAGCATTCTGGCCCGTCCGAAAGCCACGGAAAGTTGGACACGTTGGGTCCTTCCAGGGTATTTTGGGTTGTCTGATCATTTGAGTCACAGCGCTAATCCGACTCCTCAGTCGCAAGAAAGAGCAAAGAGTGGAATGACATCTGTCTCTGTGGCCCGGACAGTTAAAACACATATGTTCAGTGTCTTTACTGCCTCCTTTAATGTCTTAAAATACCCATAATGCCTCATGACCAGTATAATTGCCCCATTCTCTTGATTCCCACTCAACTTTACCATTGTGACGCACTATACATCTGGAATGGAACTTTGAATTCCTGGGCTTTTACAATAGTCCAGTGTAGACCACAAACTATAAATTAATAGTGCATTTTGTCTCGGAAAACTTATTTTGCACAACTGTGTGTTTCTTATTTATGTATCATATAAAAGTACCTGTTGTGTGTTATTAGCTTGTAGTTAATGTGTAATTAACATGTTATTAATGAGTAATTAAACTAAATAACGCAAAAAGCTTTCAACAAACATAAAAGTGCACAAAAGTACATTTAACACCCTGCCAGCAGAAAATAAGACCTCAAAAAGTCACGTTGCTTACCTTGACCTCTGTAACCCGTGCATCTGCACAGTCCGCGCCTCTGCCTGCGCAGTCCAGAGCATGCGAGAGCAAACATCCCTGCAGACAGAGCAGAAATACCCACAGCGTCGTGGCCATAGCTGCAGAAGCGTGTTAGATGTAAAGAGAGCTCAATTCTGCAGAGCGCTCTCTCGCCCCGCAACCGTTTTATACTCCAAGTCCAAATGGAGACCAGATGGAGACGGGAGAGGAAAGCCATGCCAACCGCACACACATACACGCACGTCTGCATAGCAGTGGAAACCTCGAGCAGTTATGGGACCAGCGACCCCATCACTTCCAGCCACAGAAAAACATACAATCTAGGGACCAGATACGATATCAGTTGTGT
>CM065656.1:5036993-5059493 GCA_033220385.1 Triplophysa yarkandensis | reverse complement strand
GTAAAAATATTCCATGTGACAGATACAAACAGGTATTAAAATATATATTTTTAGTGGGAAATATTAAAATACTTGAGAAAAAATCAAATAGTTTATTTATGTTATAAGGTTTATGTATTAAAGTATTTATTTCAAAAGTATTCGTAATATATAATAACAATAATTCTGACAAAAATATTCGAATAAATCCGATTTATTTTTGAATGTAAATTGTTAAAAGTAAAACACAGAAACATGTACACATGACTTTACAGGATGCTTTATCAAAAATAATATAATAATATATATTAATATATTTGTGCCGCATATATATTATAGTACTATCTATTTTTTAAATGTTTAAAACTCAAATGTGGGGATATACATACATGATATAAGTGTAATGTATTTCAAAAGTGAAAAGGCTGAACAATTATATGTATGTATTAACAAATAAAGTATTTTTAATAAGAAATAGTCCAGAATATAAAGAGCATGGTGACATATAATTCACATCCAAAAAACATTGAAACAAAGAAAATGGATATATATCCATCTCAAAACCATGACACAAGTTATCATATGTACATGTCGGTGTCTGTTAGTGTTTTGTAAATGTGTTTCTCATTATTTCCAGACGGATTTCGGGCTCAGTTGCCGTGATTGCATTGATGCTGTGACATTCAATGTGGATTGAGAAGATCGGACCAAAGAAATGACAGACAAGATCGTGGTGTGATGTGTAGGTCTGTATACAAGAACTCCACAGCAAAACACAAAAACAAATTATAATATGATGCATTTCAGTTGATAGTGTGTATTCGTGTACACCAGAGTACAGTAGATTTGAGAAAAGTTGGTTTCAGGTCTATTTCTTGAGAGGATTGTTATTGATTAGTTTAAGCTGTATAAAATGTTTTTCCGAAGTGATAAAACTGTTGCGTTAGGGTAGTATTGTTAGTGCCTTAGTCTTTGATTAAGTTACAGTTTACAGTATGTTAAATGCCAAAGGAATATATATATATATATATATATATATAATGATATTTGTCCTATATTTTTTTTAACATTTTTGAAATATTTTTTCATGTTTATGAAATGTTGTATAGAAGTACACAACTCGTATTGTTGTACTGACACCATCTATTCGTTCTTTTTCACATCAAACTAAACTTTAAAGGTTATCCTATGACATCATAGTGATAGATTCTCATTTGATATTAGATGAAAGTTTTGCTACGATATAGAACCTAAAATGTATATTCCGTAACATAATACGGAAGTATAAAGCATAAACTTGTTTCTTTTGCTCTTCATGGTTGATTTCAGCATTTTATGAAGCATTAGCGTATTATAATTATACATTTCCTAAGTATTTTTATCTCTGGTTAAAGAGAAAGCCTCTATTAGGCCCCTTTGGTTTCATGCTCATATCTTTCCAGCCTGTATTCAGTGTTTATTTGACAGGATGACCTCACATTCATAAGAACTGTGTACACACAGACGTTTTAAAGGATGACGGCCTTCAGGTGATAGATCAAGTCTGCTTTGCTGTGGCTAAACTATACATGGATGTTTTTTTTGGAAATAGTTTTTAAGCATTTATTAAAAATGTTATGTGAAACTTTTGAACAATCATCAAGGACTATTGCACAAGTAACAATTAAGTCACAAAATCTATCATCCCAAAATCTACAAGGGAGGCCGATCTGGTTGGGTTGCCAAATACAAATCATCTTTGAAATGCGGTATACGAAAATCCCATGCATATGTTTTTAATGTCCGTCTGTGCATTTTCATTTCGGGTGAACCATCCCCAACACATCCAATTTGTCAGCAGGTCATTTTCAAATACGATGGCTATAACCATCATTATGCGTCATAAGCACATCTTGTTGTGTTGTACAGTACACACTGAAAGTTCTTCACGATCTCATCGGTTCTTGGCTTTCGGTGCCGCATTAAAAAGTGCCGTGTTTTAATTTAATCCAGCTTGACTACCATCTGTTGCCTCAGTTGGATGTGTGGCATGTGACAGTAACCAGGGCACCGAACTTTAATGTGGAAATATGAGAAAGACAGGCCTTAAAACAGGACCAAATAATGTGGGAAAATAGCTCTGACGCTCCAGGTGTTGTCGGCTTCCGTGTGTTGTCATGGGCAACCTCTTCATCACCTTGGAGCTTTCTAGCGTTTATGATGTGTCGATGTAAGCATGATGTGTGCTTGTTAACAAAGTAGAAATTCGGTTTTGCCTTAAGCGCCTCGAATACCTGTTTTAAAGCTTGTAGTCATGCCAGTATTTGACACAGGCGTCATATATGAGGGAGGTTTCCAGAGACTAAAACGCAACACAAACTCGAGTTGTTACTGTAAATGAGTCACGGTTTGTTTAGCAGTTGTTTTGGTTTTTCGTTTGCTCGGTTACGTCCGTGCCACTTCATGCTTGATTAGTCATGCTTTTCTATCGCTGCTGTTGGGTTGTACACTGCTGTTTGTTTGCGTGTGTGTGTGTGTGTGTGCGTGTGCGTGTGTGTGTGTGTGTGTGTGTGTGTTTGTGTCAGATTCCCACACCCTCATCCTCAAGCAGCCGAGAAAATGAACCTGTTGTGACAAATTCATCGGCTCTGTCGTAAAGCACTTCATATATTCAGGACGCAACATAATTTGATTTGGTTCATGCAATCATAAATCACCTCACAGGCCTGTTTCTTTGCGTTGTAAGCCCGGCAGACGTGTGGGTGGAAGGTTTTAGTTATTTTTTTGCCAAATGAAAATAAGTATTCATCAAGAGCTTTCAAGGGCACTAGATTTTCCCTTCTGAAAGGGTGTCTGTGTGTGTGTGTGTGTGTGTGTGTGTGTGTGTGTGTGTGTGTGTGTGTGTGTGTGTGTGTGTGTGTGTGTGTGTGTGTGTGTGTGTGTGTGTGTGTGTGTGTGTGTGTGTGTGTGTGTGTGTGTGTGTGTGTGTGTGTGTGTGTGTGTGTGTGTGTGTGTGTGTGTGTGTGTGTGTGCAAGGGGGGAGATACATCAGTAAATTAAAATGACTGGTTACATAATACAAACAATAATTCAAATATGAATATGTTTCGTTAAGTTGTCAAGTTGCCACAAACCTTTATAAATTCCTTTGCTTGGTTGATCAGAAATATTTAGAATATATTTATATATATATATTCTAAATTTTTGGAAGAATGTTAGCAAAAATAATTTCTGTAACAGCATTGATTGATGATACCTGATTAGACATGAATATTGTACATTTGTATTTGCCTTTAAAACATAAAAGAACTCAGCTAAAGTATTTTTGGGGATTTGGTTTATATACATAAAATCGTTCCTTAACCATCATAATGTGAGAACATAACATTGATATCTTTAATATTGATAGAGTAAGGCGATGTCAAAAATTAAAATCACAATAAAATGTATAGGTAGAATCTAAAATAAATGCTAGTTTTTCAAAAATACAAAGAAAAGAAATTAAATAGGAATAATACAATTAGGAAAGCAGATGTCAATTATGCTGGTAACATTCTTCTAACTATCTTTCTTTGTGTTCAACAAAACAACATACTACATCTCTTTACAGATTTGGAACAAGTTGAGGTTGAGTAAATCAGAATGTAACATATTTGGGTGGAGTAAATGATCATTGTGTTATTCCCAGCCCGTGTGATGTAATAGTACAACATGAAGAAAGACATTCCAGCAAATGATCTTCTCTTTTAGTGATCCGTCTATTTAATAAGTCTTTTCCTGCGTCCTTTTTGTGTTCTCTCGCTCTAAGCAAACACAAACTGTCTGAATGACAGATCGAGTCGAATTAAACAGTCAAAGCTCGAGTGTATCTCGCATGAAAGCGTTGCTCTGAGACGCTTTACACGACCCGATATTTAACACACTCCACCCATCCACAATCAGAATGTATCACTGCCCTTCAGTCTCTTTAGGTTTGCAAACGCATCATCGACTCTGCTGCCAGATGCTTGCTTCAGGCCTTTTATTCAACGGAATTGAGTACTACCAGGAGATTTATTATAGTGTCCAAGAGGAAAGATATCATTCATAAATGCAGGCTGCTGGCAAACAGTGACGCTTTAAACAGTCTTAAGAAGCTGTGAGGAGAAACACATTTAACCCTTTTATTGGTTAAATGTCATTTGGATCTAGAAGGGATTTTATCCATTCTTTATGAGAAATGTTTGGTACTCAGAATGTTTTTAGAGCGATTTTAAAGTTTTTGTGAAATTAAAATACATTTTGGTTTAATTTTCGGTTTCTTGGAACCAAACAAAAGTTTGTTTTTTTCGATTCCTAGAACGTTCCCCTATCTTCTTTTTCCGTATTCAGCACCACGCACGTCAATTCGTTTGTTGTGTTACTATCCATTGTCTCAGAAGACGTGCATGACATTTGAAATGTGAGAACTTTAATTTATTATCATTTGATGTACATTCAATAACAAAATGATGTAGACATCTATGATGCATAATATAGGAGACTTTAAAAAGGCCAAGTGAAATAATAATTTTTCAAGTTATCCTTCATCCAAAGGGAAAAACAATATCTCTTATTTCAACCTGTATGACTCTCTTCTGTAGAAAACAACAGAAGATATTTTGAAGAATGTTGGTGACCAAACAACATCTTTTCCATTGAGGAAAGAGTCACATAGAGGGGTTGAACCATATGGGAAGATTGCAAAATGTAAGTGAACAATCCCTTTAAATGATTTGTGTGTGAACAGTTTATATTAGACAGCAATGAGAAATGTAACGCACACTGAGTTTCAGATGTCTAGAGTGCCACAAAGTGGGCTCAGTCTTGCCAAGATAAATCAAGACCATCCAAGTCCAAGATAAAGATTATAATTCTTCCATGACAGACTATCTTGGCTTCGCTCTCCTTGTTAATTCCACTCTCACGGTAGATCAACAGTTGTCTCCCTGGTCTAGTTTACTTTGTCTAGGAGAAGAGTGACATCTAAATGAAAGAGTTCAACCTAAAACCTAATTCTCACACTCTTGACATTTCAAACCAGTACGGGTTTATTTCATATAAAAGAGCTCATGGGATATTTCGAAAAATGCTGGTAAGTGAAAACCATTTGTCCCAATACAAACCACGTACGATACAAATATTGCTTCCAACATCAATCAAAATATAATTTTCTTGCTTTGCAGAAAAAGAGGGAGAGTACAGATGACAGAATTTGGGTTGAAATCTCCCTTTAAATGTACTGGGAGCCCCATTATATGTGTCCTGCATCGGCTATGTAGAAGCAACATCCAAGAAATATTTACTTGAACTTATTTAATTTGGAAATATTAAGCTCAACTTTCATTGTCTGACATAATGATTCTGTGGTGAACTTTAATGAACCTCAGTTAAAAATATAAAAATAGAGCCATGAAGTGGAACAAAAGAGAATCTTTTACCACAAGTGCAGCCTCTCCTTTTTAAAGGAAGGGTTGGCAGGCTTGCGGTCGGAGAAAGAGAGACCGTCCAGCACAAGATAAGAAATGAAATGAGAGACTGATGATGGAGAGGAGGAAACGATGAAAGCAAACTGTAGGCCTGAATGAGAGAGAGAGGGGAGGGTGAGAGTTTAAGAGAGAGAGTAATTGCTGGGAGATTGCAGGTCTCAATGGTCCCAGTCCACGGCTTTAAGCTGAGATCAGTTTTAGTCATGTTTAAGTGGTTTAGGGGTGCGGTGTTTCATCCGTTCCCATGGTTACTTGTGTACGAGGCTAAGCCCACAGATGTGATCAAAGCAGATCTCAAAACCAACTTGACCACATTTGGGCTCTTCTGCATCTTATGATGCTGCAGGAGGATTATACCGAAACCCATCAGCTCGGAATATTAAATCAAATAGCATCTGCGAATAAATGAGTCTAGACCTTCCCTGGAAACTACTTTCAATTGTCTGAGCCTCCGTCTTTACCCTGACAACTTAAACGTTCCCAGTAACAGTAAGCTAGACAAATTATACGTTATAAATTGTGCTTTTGGTTTGTTTGACATTGAGCCGTGGTGCTCATGTTGACAAGGTCAGTTTGATTCTGGACAGTGTCATTTTCTGATTGTTTTATTAATTTTTTTGTTTAGATATGTTTCACCATGACCTCATTATCAATGTAAATCAAGTATAAATTATAGGAAACTGAAGGACATGTTTTAAAGATATAATCTTGACTGAGGTTTTATATGAGATAAAGAAAAAAGACGGTTGAGTTTTTTCAGCAGTCTACGGAAATGTAATCCACTGTGTTCCCGTCTGACCTTCAGTGTGACTCATTTTGTGGGACTTACTCGATGTTATTACTGTCAGACATTACTGACCATGATGAGACATATCTGATCCTGTTCAACTTGTGCTTTAGCACACACACAGCTACAAAGATTACACCGGCAGTATGTCATAAATATATTTGTTTATTATGAATTAATTATTTTGAAAAGATTTGTATTATATTTTATAGTTGTTTGATAAACAAACGTATTGTCATAAAAATGCGTAACATTTTTTTAGGAAAATAAATCAACTTATTATTTGAAAATTTGATGACATTTAATATGATTAAATTTCTATATTAGTTTGGAAGTTTTTGATTATTTTTGCATTTAATATTATTATATTATTTTAATATATAAAAAACTGGATGAAAATTTCTAAGGAAAAACACATTATTGGTATGCCCTGAAAGTTGTTGATCCACTGGCATCCACTGGAGATAAGTGTCTCAGTCCTGAAGTGATGGAGCTGATTTCTTGGTCTTGATTCAGATTCAGTTCGAATAAACATTGGTCAAACATGAATGCCATGAAACTCCTCGAAGCAGTGAAAAAAATCAGTTCTGCACTCTTCAAATGGCCGATGGCTACAAGAAACATTTGGTAAAAATCTTTTATATTTTTATATTTGTATTTAAGCCAGCTGCCCATGAAGGGAAAAATTATTTTATTGCATAATAGCATATAACTGAATAAGCCATCCAAACAAACGAGATGCCAAAGAACCAATATTTTACTATATGCTGTACAGACTGAAATTAAACGACACTTAATTGTTCTACATTCATCCACGTTATGTACATTTAAAATAGTGTGTTCTTTCAAAATGCATTTCGTCCACAGCCCTCAGTTTCGCTTCCAAATTGACAAACAATGAGGTGAACAGCTGCTGCTGTGGGTAACATACGCAATATGAATAAAATATACAGATTTATAAGTAATAAATATTAGACTGCCACTTGCTTTGGGCTGACAAAGCCCTTCTTCCTTTAACACATGAATTAAAATAAATCACAGGCTTCGAAAGCCTACATTTCAACATTACACATACAATGGGAAAACAATTTAAATCCATCCAGCTTCAAAAAAAATGTTTTTTTTAATTGACAAAATGCTATTTCGTTGAATTGAGAGCGTGCAATAAGATGCAGTTTCAGCATGGACTGTGCCCAAGAAATCCATTTTCAGGATCCAGCAAAGCTCCCATATTCTTTAGTTTACAGCTCGGTGCTGTAATCTCAATTGGTGGGAACAGATTCACACAAAAGAAAGCTAATGGACAAAAAAGAGCTTTAAACATTCCAGCACCGCAGATTATCCACCTCAAGCCAGACACAAACAGGGTCATAATCTTCATAATCTTAAATACAAGAATGACAGGTGAACTTTGACCTTTTAACACTTCACTAAGGATAAAAACATGTGATATGAATTAAAGTTGCAGTGTGTATTTTTTCCAAGGACCTATGGAAAGAAAAGCAACATAAAGTAACATAACTATGTCTTTGGAGGTGAACTGTTGTGTTTATTTCCTTAAAATGAACTCTTTCTATTTAAAATCAAATCGTGTCCCCTTGTATGGCAATGGCAACCAGGTTTCTTAAGAAGCCCTAAATGAACAAACTGCTCCCCAGAATGTTTTTCGTTAATGTCGGCAAAGAACATTTGAGTTTTGTAACAGTCGCCATAGTGTTTCAAGGTAGGGGTGAACGGCGGGCTGACGGGCAACCACAAGATGCCACTCTATTTGACACACTATACCTTTGAAAGACTTTCACAGCTGAAATGTCGGGAGGAAGGAAATGTCTACTTCTTGGAAATGAAGGTTGTCCGTATCTCCGTAATACTCGAGACAATTCTATCACTTTGGAAAGTAATAGCAAGCCTGTCCTCAACAAGCCTCACGGTTTGAGGTCTCTTTCAGACCTAGAGTTATTCCTCTGTAAGTGTGAGCAATAGTAACAGTAAAGCTTGGCTAAGCAAACACCACTAAATATGTAATTCTCTCAATTATTTCAAATTGAATGATATTACAGGACGTACCCTTTCAAATCACTGTAATGGATAAACTGGAACATAGTAATCTGGACATAAATGGCTGTGTAACAAAACCAAGGTTCAATTGCAAGCAAAAAGAGCATCAGTCACAAAGAGGCCGAAACGCTCGGTGCCTCTGAGAAAACAAAAATCCTGTTGTGTGGAAAGGTTTCAGGATGGCACAGGAACAGGGATGTTTCGTCTCTTAGCTCCGGCTGAGCGTAACATTGCCTTGAACAGTTACAGCATGTCATAATTAACCCTGGAGTTAAAAAGCTTAATGAAAATGAGACAATCCAATTACTTGATATCATTCTGCAGTTCTCTGAACCTGTACTGTCTTTATGAGCCGTGGACCGTTGTTACAAATCCTTATCTCTTTACACATTCAATAATGCTTTTTTTTAATATCGTTGGGCACGGTACCCAGGCCTTGCTGATCTGTGATGCTCACTTGGATCATACTTTACAAATATAATTAAGTCATTCACACATTCCATACTGCAATCCTTAAAGGCTGCTTTTTGACACCATGTGGCCAGGATTGGATTGGTAATCCGTCATGCCATGCATTTTTCCTGATCAGCCGGGACATGAACAGGGGACACCCCGAAGCATGAAGCACAATCGTGAAAGCTTTTTAAAACATTCAATTGTAAGAAAGAAATGGTTCTTATAAAGGCCGTTCATTGAATAGTTAGATGGGGAGCAACATTTTTATGGCTATTTTTAAAAGAAAGTTTAGAATATAAAAATGTGCAATTATATAAAATAAAGCACATGCATATAGTGGACAAAAATGACCGACAATAATAATTATAAAAAAAGAAGAAATAACTTAGAGCTTTAAAAATACTATATACTTTTCATTACAATTAGTCTGAATTTAAATATAATATTTTTATTCCCCTAATGATTATTTATGTTACCTGAATATTTGATTTGATTTATTTATATATGCATTTATTTATTGAATTATGTATTTATACATTCATTGACATATTTATTCTCACCATCATTTTAAACAAATATTTCCAGATGCTTTTTTAATATTATGGTTTGATTTCTTTGCTTCCATTTTAATTTATGACCCATATTTTACATTTTTGAGTGCAATATTGCAATAAGCTTGCCGATGCATCTGTATAGGACAAAAGTTACAGATCTCCATGATTGTGTGTCCATAAACATTATTAAGCGTCCCAAATATCTCTATTTTTACAATTGAAGTACTTACTAGTAAAGCATTAGTTTTTAAGTATTAATTTATTAATCAGTGCCCTTAATAGAGAACACAATGAGTCCTAAATAGAAGGAATCCCTTAAACAGAGCTATCAGTAATTCTTGTCCGGATTTTTTTAAGCTACTTAATGTGTCAACTAACCTGCTTCAATTCATTCAAGACATCCCAGTGCATTGAGACTTGGTTAATGCCTAAGCACTTCTCATTTTAACACCTTTCCACCCCGTTTACACATTAACATTAGAGAGAGCCCATGGACTGGGACAGTAGTCATTAAAATGATCATCTCATCTCTAAAACGGCCCCTTCTTTTAAAGTCATTACGCAAGAAGGTTATCATTGGCGTCATAGTGTTCACCTTCATAAACGCAGTCAATTTAGCTGTTCCCCGAGGAAATAAACCTTTTCATTTCATTACAGCAGAATGGAGAGATTTTTACTTCAGCATTTTAAACTCGGAATCGTATTCACTGTCTGGTATATCAAGGCTATTCTTTTAAATAGCTTTCTTAGACTGATAAATACATGATAAAGAGGGGATTAGAGTACGCATTTTATTTACTAAAACTGTCAGAAATAAATTTTTGACAATCTTACAATCTTCTTTAAATTGTCTTTTAAATATAAATATATATGTGTGTGCATGAACACACACACACACACACACACACACACACACACACACACACACACACACACACACACACACACACACACACACACACACACACACACACACACACACACACATATAACATCCACACAACCATGCATTCAGTGCACAATGGCCGAGAAATAGTTAGTGTGGCATTTATGGATTCATTCCACATGTACAATATAGATCAATAAGAATTGAACCCATTGTACGTATTAATATGTACGCATATGTAAAAATAACTTGCAAACTTTTAACGTAAGAAAATGTTTTGGAGGCCAAAATTGGAGTCATAAATCTATCATGAGCAATCCACAACCTTACATCGAACAGTGTGATAACTTTCCCAGAAACATAGTTGAGTAAATCTGTGTACCAATGCACATGAACGTGAGTGAGGTCATCTGAGCAGGATCTTGATTCACAAATCTACTGTATAGAAGACATTGTAAGTTCTATGGAGAGCAGATGACGTTCATCCTAATCTGCTTCTGTTCTCATGCATCAGACCTGCTGTGAATGGCAGCGGCCGGCCCTGGAGAACCCGCTTCTCTCAGCAGTTTCCACTGTTCTGTACCAGGGCGATAAGGACCTGAGAGTTGTCCTCCCATTTCATCCTCTCTCTGGCCGCTGTCCAGGCCACCAATGTGAGGATCGTGTCCTCACTGTTAAAGTGCATCCATCCATCTCTTCTTCCATCCCCTCTTTTGTCATGCAGTGCCACATTGCCAGCTTTTCACCAAATGCCAGTCATGAGTCTGGGAGTGAGAGTGTGCAAGAGGGGCTGAGCCCTGCGCTGTGATTGGCTGATCGGTGGGATGCTCAGGTGCTGATGAGAGAGGATGCGGGCAGACTGGATGTCATCGTGCGGATGGAGGAGAGAGAGAGAGAGAGAGAGAGAGATGCAATCCACGTTTTCCGACAAATGCAATGAATCAGTCGGCATCCCTCGAGTGAAAGCCCGTGACTGTGGGCTCTCATTCCCCGTGATCGTGGACGTGGACCCCGTGGACACCCAGTGGATGCGGATCGTAAGTTTTCCACGCGTTTGTTTGTGAATGGCGTCGTTTGAGAACATGCAAAAGTTTGTGCAGCTGCAGAATGAAGGATGCTCCACACAGGTGCATGGAATCCACTTTGCATGCATGTGATGGCTG
Organism: Triplophysa yarkandensis; assembly: GCA_033220385.1. Classification (NCBI taxonomy): domain Eukaryota; kingdom Metazoa; phylum Chordata; class Actinopteri; order Cypriniformes; family Nemacheilidae; genus Triplophysa; species Triplophysa yarkandensis. Next base: position 5,048,124 of record CM065656.1, on the reverse strand, counting down.
GGATTTATGCATGCTGTGCATCATTCAGGATGGGTTCATTCATGGTTTCTGTGGCACCAGGTCTCCCATCCCAGCTGATGCACATGTGTTTGTATTGAATGCATCATCTGATGATGATGATGATGATGATGATGATGATGATGATGATGGATGCTGCTCAGTGCATCCTCTCTTCTGTATGCACTGAGTTCATCTGCTGGGATTCAGTTAACACACATGGTGACTGATGTTTCAAAGCACAATGTGATTTCTTGGGATTGTTTTTTGGTGTTGCACACCGGTTTAGGGTCACAATGGTGCTGTTGTGAGGAGGATTTGGGCATGGGTGCAGGGGGAGTTGAAGAGTTTATTGGGACTTTGTTTGAGTTGGTCTGGTTGGGAAATTCCGTGGGTTTATTCGTTAAATGCATTGACTTGATCTACAGAATGAACATCGGTGAGTTTTGTTTCTCTACCGTTGTATGAGAATTGACTGTGTATTTATTATGTAATAAGTTACACGTTGATTTCCATAATGGAAAACATGAATGGTTTTTTCTTTTGTTCTGTTGAACACGAAAAAGGAACAATGAACTGTTCTTGGACACCACTGACTACCATTGGAATTTTCCTTATAATGGTTGTCAATGTGCCTAGAAATCAAGTTGCGAACATTCATCCAAATATCTTTCGTCATATTCAAACGTACGAACAAGCTTGATAGAGTAAAATTACTGTTAAATCAATTATGACGACCTGTCCTTTTCAATGGCGTGCTTCAAAACTTCAACATTCTCACAGTTGTCAGATCAACCAGGCCTTATTTTGCTCAAATGCCGGCTGACTTCACATTACAGATCATTATGTTGTGTTATCGATGGTAAAACTTAATGTTAAACTGCATTTAGTGTGGTCTGAATAACACAAACGTCACTCAGACGTCTGTTCTATTGATGTGGAAGATGTCATTTTTAGGTCATGTCCCATATGACGTAATTGCGATCTTGCAGTTGCAGTTGCAGCTGCATACTCATGCCTTCGCTCGTGGGGTGTCCCATTTGTTATTTTAGGTTTTTAGAAGAATGGCGATGGAAGATTATGTTTTAGAATGTATGTGAATCTGCTTTGAAGATGTTTGTTCACAGTTGTTAAAATGCATCGCTTTCTAAACGATGTGCTTTACAGATGCTTTGGAGGTCTTGGGTTCACTGAGTTGTTGCAATGTTAAGGTTCAATTGAGTTGATTTAAATCTGTATATATTTATTTGTTTTGATGAACACGGGAAAGATATTTAGTAGAATGTGTATAACCAAACCGTTCTGGGACCCATTGACTACCACAGCAGGAACATGCACTTTATATTTGTCGGTCCAATTGAACACAAAATAAGATATTTTGAAGAATGAAGGACAGCAAACATTTCTGGGGTACTCTTGACTACCCCAGTATTGTCCTACTATGGTTGTCAATGGGGTCCGAGAACTGAATGGTTACAATAATTTGTCCAAATATATATCTCTATGTTCATCCAATAAAATATCCTACAGGTTCGGAACAACTAGAAAGACAGAAGTTTATAGTTGAATGGATCAGAAGTCGTAAAACCTGAAAACGAATATTCTGGCAATTCTCTTCGGTGCCATTAGTAGCACAATACCGTGGTTTCCGTTCACAAGCCAGTTGGAATTCTCAACAATCTTTGTGTAGTGGAAAATTGCATTCAGGATATTATGAGCAGCTTTAAGTAATGATACTTGAATGAAACAGCGCAGCATGTTGAGCTGAAATGGAGGCCAGCCTGACGGATTGAGGTAGTTACGTTTGAGTCTAAAGAGAGCGAGTTTTCCTCCCCTCTCCAGTCCCATTATTCAACACAGACAAATGACCCAAATGACACAGAGAGAAAAGCAATTACTCCACTCAGGATGTTCCTTATCCGGCATCGCTGGGGGAATTTATACCTGTTTGCAGTGAAATGAGCATCGGTGAACGAACTTCTTCCTTTTGGTTGAAGCTGTACGAAACCTTCAAGCCATTATAATTACCTCTGTGATTAATCTGAGACCGAACATTGATCTGTGGGACTCGCTCACCCGAGCACTTTTCCGAAAGCTTAACCCTGAGTGTCGGTGTAACTCATCCAACACAGATTTAATACACCAGTGCTTCCTTAAGACCATGTGGGTTGTTTAGAAGCAGTGTGCCATTAAAGCTATTATTATGAGTACTTAAAGGGATATTACAAGTGAAAATTCTGTCGTCATTTTCTTACCCTCAGGACAGTTCAGACCTGTGTGGGTTCTTTTTGCACACAACATAAAATAAGATATTTTAAAGAATGTTGGACACTGCCCCCGTTCACTAACATTGGTTTGGAGTCCATATGGTAGAAGTGAGTGCCACGACACTGTACAAATATTTCATGTGGTTTACAGAGTTGGACTTGCAAGCAGAAGGTTGTGGGATTGAATCCCAGTGTCAGCAGACGACGACTGAAGTGTTCTTGAGTAAGACATCTTACCCCTCTTTGCCAATACTTGGCGTCTGCACAATACTTGTAAGTTACTTTGGATAAAAGCGTGTGCTGAATGAATAAATGCAAATGCAATGGTTTGTTTCTATACTTTATGTGTGTACTTTTTTTCAAATATCTCCTTTTTGTTCTGCAGAAATAAGACAGTCATCCGTAGGTTTGAAATGACAAGAGAGTGACTAAATGATGAAAGAATGTTCATTTTTCAGTTGACTCTAAAGATTTCGTAAAGGAGTATTCACAAAATAATCTACAATGTGGGTTACACTATCAGCTTTTTATCTAAAGGTGTGGCTACCATTGTACGAAGAAATCAAATGTACTATATAGTAACAGTCAGTTAAATTATTTAGTATGTAATTGAAAATATAATGTCTATTTAAAAGATGTAGAGTATTAACTCATCGATTATAATTTCCACTATTGTCCCAGAATTTTTGTTTCACCCTGCTGGATCCTCGCTGGATAGGCTCTAAGGTGGCATCAGACACATCTGTTAAAAGAAACCCATCTGTAAAAACAGAGATGATTGATCATAGTGTTAAAAACTGTATTTCTTCATAATGCCTAAAATGCCGAACAGAGAATATATTGATGATGTATGTCTGTATGTCTGTGTATTTGTGTGTGTGTGCAGAGAGAAAAAGCATTGTAAACAGGTGGAGTGTAATGTGATTGGTAGAGCTTAAAGGGCACAGCTGACTGAGTCATCACCCAGCGGCTGCATTTATCGTCATTCTCTCTCTCTCTCTCTCTCTCTCTCTCTCTCTCTCTCTCTCTCTCTCTCTCTCTCTCTCTCTCTCTCTCTCTCTCTCTCTCTCTCTCTCTCTCTCTCTCTCTCTCTCTCTCTCTCTCTCTCTCTCTCTCTCTCTCTCTCTCTCTCTCTCTCTCTCTCTCTGGTCTCTCTCTGGTCTCTCTCTCTCTCTCTCTCTCTCTCTCTGGTCTCTCTCTCTCTCTCTCTGGTCTCTCTCTCTCTCTCTGGTCTCTCTCTGGTCTCTCTCTGGTCTCTCTCTGGTCTCTCTCTGGTCTCTCTCAGGTCTCTCTCTCTCTCTCTGGTCTCTCTCTCTCTCTCTGGTCTCTCTCTCTCTCTGGTCTCTCTCTCTCTCTCTCTCTCTCTCTCTCTCTCTCTCTCTCTGGTCTCTCTCTCTCTCTGGTCTCTCTCTCTCTCTCTCTCTCTCTCTCTCTCTCTCTCTCTCTCTCTCTCTCTCTCTCTCTCTCTCTCTCTCTCCATGTAGCATCTCTGTCTCGTCCTGTAATTGGCCCACCTCCTTTTACAGAGTTTTCTCGTGTTTCCTGTTTTAGCATGCATGCACACGTACACACACACGTACACACACACACACACACACACGTACACACACACGTACACACACACACACACACACACACACACACACACACACACACACACACACACACACACACACACACACACACACACACACACACACACACACACACACACACACACACACACACACACACACACACACATCCTGGATGGTATAGTCTGTCTACTGTCGATGTTGTTTGTTATAGTTCTTATTTCTCACAACCACTTTATCTTTTTCTTCACAAATTCTCTTTGCTTTAATGTTGGGAATAATGCGAGAGAGTATGTGTGTTCCAGGCTTATCTCCGGCAGCGTTTGTTTGCTCGTTAAAGATAACCTTTTCCTTTTAAGAACTGTTTAGTATGTGATTTATGGCTTTATGTTTGTTCATGTACTTTCTGTATGTCCATTAGGTACAGTAAACTGTAATGTTCTTGCTCTGTCAGTGTTTCTGTGTCGTGGTTTTGCATAGCTCTGTGTTGCTGGAAGGACAAGGCCACAAATCTTCCCTAGGTGTCTCATCTCACTGACATGGATGTTCACGACTTTGTAAACCACACCATTGTGTGTGTGTGTGTGTGTGTGTGTGTGTGTGTGTGTGTGTGTGTGTGTGTGTGTGTGTGTGTGTGTGTGTGTGTGTGTGTGTTTGTGTGTGTGTGTGTGTGTGTGCGTGCGTGCGTGTTTGTGTGTGTGTGTGTGTGTGTGTGTGTGTGCGTGCGTGCGTGTTTGTGTGTGTGTGTGTGTGTGTGTGCGTGCGTGCGTGCGTGCGTGCATGCGTGTGCGTGTATTTGACGGGTGACAGAGAAATGATAAGATAATCTTATATTGAGTATACATTTAGGGTGGATCATGTTATATGTATGGCACTTTAATATAGTGTTTTATATTTGGGGTGCTTTTCCTGTTTTCGTTGAATCTTCTGTTTGTGGGATTATTTATTATTTATTTATCTTTATTCTATATGGTCCATTATCTTTACATTTTTTGTTGGGTCTTTTATTTGTAGGATTATTTATTTGATCTTTTATATATAGCATTCTTTACTTTTATCTTTAATGCTTTGTAGGGTCTTTTATGTCAAGGATAATTTATTTTTATTTTATCTTTTATTATTCAGGGTATTTGATTGGTAGGGACTTTTATTTTTATTTTAGATTTCAGACTGAACGCTCTTTTTCTAGGGTGTCATATTCGTAGGATTATTTATTTTATCTTTTATCTATAGCATCCTTTACTTTTATCTTTAATGTTTTGTTGCGTCTTTTATGTTCAGGATCATTTATTTATATTTTATCTTTCTATTCAGGGTCCTTTATTTGTGGGACTTTTATTTTTAATTTGTCTTTGGGGTGCTTTATCTGCTATTTTTTACGTTTGTGTGTTTTCATAGTTATAAAATTTTTGTTGTTCAAATTATTTACAGAAGCGCTGTTTGTGTTTTCCAGTGACCTTAAGGCTTCCTCCTAAACCAAGATCGACCTTTGGTGACCCCAAGCCTCTCGACCTTTGACTCTTGACTCCACGCAGTGATGGGGCGTAAACTGGATCTGTCGGGTCTTAGCAATGATGAAGCTGAGCATGTGCTTAAAGTGGTTCAGAGAGACATGAAACTTCGTAAAAAAGAAGATGAGAGACTCAGGTAAGAGTTTATGTGACTGTTTCCGTCTGCCGGGCATTAAGAGGGAAAGCAGATGTGACATTGTGTGTTTTGCCTGGAGAAGAAAATCAAAGTGAATATATTTTCATGACCAAGATTGTTTAATTAAGTTTGTAATACTGAGTTTCTGAGTCATTAGAGACAAAAATAAGAGTCAATTAATTGTAATCATTGAAATATAATCCACCTTTGGATTGTAAATCAAATCCAAAGCACTTATAGGACAAATCCTGTCACATTTCACTAGTTTACATTTAAAGATCCCCTTTTTCACATCAGTATTCATTCTGGTTCTGGCGTCACAAATTTAGTTTTTCCTTACACAAAACTAAAAAATGTAGTCAAGAAGCAAAGCATAGGCCATACACGACCTATATTCAATAGCATAATTTAAGCAAGCGTAAAGTGATAGTTCAGCCGAAAATGTGCGATCATGAACTCGACCTCTTGTCATTTCACACCGGTATGAATTTTTTCTTTCACAGAATAAAAACGATATTTTGAAAAGTGTTGATCACTGGCAACCATTCGCTTTCATTCAGTTTGTACAATGGAGGAGAACAGGTGTCACTGCTGTTTCAGATACCACTTTTCTACAAAATATCTTCTATGGTGTCATACAGGTTTGCAATGACAAGTCCGTGAGTAAATGATGACCGATGATTTTCATTTTCGAGTGAACTGGGCCTTTAACACCTTTCATTGTCAACCAATACAGAACAATTCAGCCATATTCCTAAATAACTTCATTTGCAATTCATAAAAACACAAAAATCAAACAAGCTTGGATGGATGTGAGTGGGAATAAATGATGACACAATTGATTTTTAGCGAATCCAACACCCAAGAAAAAACATGTTTCTTGTAGACATCTCTCTGTATGGCTTTTTCTTAGCTATCGATTCACTGGTCAACAGCTTTTCTTTTCTCTCATCTTTTTGATGCATTCAGCAACTACTTTCAGTCGTAGTGCACTCCACTAATCACAGGGCTGTCAATGTGATCTATGAGATTTTTCTTCTGAAAATGTAATGGTTTTCGCTGCATTTCCAAGCATACGGAATGAGCTTTCTTCTGACGGTATAAATGCTGTTTTGCATATCCATCCGTCTTAGAACAGAGTGTTAGAAACAACGTGTTTTTCAGCACTTAAGTTGTCAGTTATCTTGCTGGGAGATTTCCCGTGATGCTCTGCTGCTGTCAGATCTTGTTGGTGAGAGTAGATGGTCGAAGGTCAGAGGTTATGGGGTTTGAGATTGCTCGGCGTTGTGGTTTTGAGTGTTGTCAAGCTTTGGTCATGATCTTTTGGCATCTGTTTGATGAATCAGCTCTGTGTCTCTGGCCCTTGAACATCTTATTCTCCGAGGCTATAAAGATCTCCATGTCTAGTGTATTTTCCGAGTATTACTCAACAGGACCGTATGAGCTGTCTGGCATGGAAGGGAATAATCTCTCATTTGAACACTCAATGACATTTTCATTGTGGCTTTTGAATTAGTTTCGACTAAATAGACTAAAAGTAGACTTGTTTTGTGTAAAGCACAATTTAAGCAACACTTTAAATATAATGCTTGCCCTTTTTTGTAACTTCTTTCAATACACAGATGATTTGAGCAAGACTTGAATTTGTGTCCTACATGTACACTATTCCTTAAAAGTTCTCATTTTGTAGTGAACGGCTCTGTGGGCCATGGTGTACGAATGTGATTCCAGATTAACTCAAAGGGCACATTGAGGACACCAGGGTTGCCAGGTCTATGAATCAAATCCACCCTAATGGACATTTAAAACCAGTCCAAGGACTGGGTCTGAAATGCCAAACTTAAAATTTGACACTCCTAATCATACCGCACATACATATTTTACAGTGACTGTTATGCACACTTTTTGTACTACTCTACAGTGATTTCGACAAGAAATTGGTAGTCAATTAAAATTTTAACTTAAAAATAACCACATAAGCATATGTGTTAACCAAATAAGTACTACAATTCATAGGGAACTGTAGACTTGGCACCCCTGCTTGGCGCAGCAAACATATATTCTGGACCTTTTGGACACTTTCATTGTCCAAGGCTCACCCAAGAGGCTATATGACAAACCGGTGTCACATTCACATTTCATTTTGTGCCGCATCATTTTTAGATTCATGTCTTTACAGTATGGACAGTGTAAAACGTTTTAAAAATTAACAGCCACAATTTTTATGAATAAATGCTGTGTACTGGTGTGCGTATAAGAACTATGTGAATAATAATTAATGCAACCGATGTAAACAGGACATTACAGCTCTGGAAATTAACCAATCAGATGACAACTTTGAACTTGTTGAAGTGTCTCCAGAAAACTGTGCCATGTGCATCGGACTTTCACCCATGTTGGCCTAACCTCTGAGACGACAAGGTCATAAGACGTTCTGGCCACACTTCCATCGTTTTGGGATAGAAAGACATTCTGATGATTCCTGATGATGATTGGATGCCTGGTCTTGTAATATAGCTTAAGTTATGCCCTCAAGTGGTGCAATTTTCTGATTCGTTGCCGCCGTTCCATGTTGCAGTTTATTACAATAAAGTTGTCTTGATTTCAACTCTCCTTGATACCCTCGCTGTCCAGGACGCACATACACTCGCTGCTGGCTCACATTGATAATACACAACGTGAACACATGATGAATTAAAGAAATGCAGAGCGGGGCTTGACTCAGGCTATTGGGAGTTGCATGGATTATTAGAATATGAAAGCCTGGCATTTGGTCAGTATACATCACAAGTATGTTCAATAGTGTTAGTGTTATTTTTACTTTTAAGTACAAGGTTTACTAAAAAATACTTCGACAATACTAATGCTTGCCTGTAATACTCTGATCTAAAAAAAACCATGACTGCACATCCCGCCTTTGCAAAAAATATGCTGATCTCACATTCAGCTGAGAGCTCTGTTTCGAATGAACGTCCTTGAGAGGTCACAACTCGTGACGAGTACATCGCCGAATGTGCAATCAGACACCTGGCAGAGTTAAAGTAACTCTCTATTACTGAAATGTGTTGGACTGTTGCTCAAACACCAGATGGCCCTTTGAAAAGCATACGGACACACACTGAGTGGACTGATGCCATTGTATACCAACAGTGGGACTCATTTAAGGTGTAAAAGTAGCTCAGATGAGTGTTTAGATGAGTCACAACCACACACAGAGGAAGAAGGACACTGTAAATCGCTTGCGGAGCAGTTCTCTCTGGGTCCCTTTTAAGCCATCATAGATGCCCTGTAGGGTTGTAGCAAAAGGTGTGCGACTTTACGCGTTGGCTTTTGAAAGGAAAAAGGTTAAAGATACGCAGGGAAACCCAACCCAACCTTCTCTGGCATAGAACCAAATCTGTCAATGCGTATGAACGAATATGAATGTCTTTTCTAAGAAATCCTGAAATTATTTATAAATCCTCTCTCGTTACATTTGCACTACAGTTTCTGCTTCCACAGCAGTAAAATTCCCCGTTGGCTTTCGTCCTGGCTTCCGTTCTGCTGTCGGTTTGAATTGTTTCGGATTAGTTTTGTTGCTGAAGCCCAGCTCAGCAAGGACAGACACATGATCCAGTTTACACGTCTGGAGTATTGTGGTGGCCCAAATTCAAGCATTACAACAGTCAAAAGGCTGATTGTTGGCCTACGTTTTTATTTGTTGAGGAAAACAAATATTTAATAAATACAAATAAATAATACAAACCTAAGCCTGTAACAAGTTTATGGCATATGCTTATACCAGACGATATATTTTCTTCCCCCTGTAAGGGTTTAACTGTATTATTTTGCCATTGATGACAAAATGCTGTCTAGATTGGTTTTCGGCACACATTTAACCTTTGCAAGTACAAACCAGATGTGGACTGATACCTACAAGATCCCATCGTTTTAAATAGTTAAACAATCTTACATTTATTTGCTGCATTTAGCATAATTGAATGGTTTGTGACTCCCTTGGGATTTATGAACATGCATGCAATTAGTCTTCTCTATTTATGAAGTTCTTAAGTAAGCCCAGTAGACGTATGAAGTACGTCACAAATGTTTCATTCGCTGATTTTAGAAATCTCGGATGAGTCTTTAAATAGTTTTCTAGTACTGACAGCCACTCGGAACAGCTGTGGGGTAAAATCAGGCAACCTTGTTATTGATATTAGTTTAAATCATAAATATTCATGCCCTCTGCCAGAAAAGATTAATAGACTAAGGTGACAGCAGGCAACCTTGTTATTGATATTAGTTTAAATCATAAATATTCATGCCCTCTGCCAGAAAAGATTAATAGACTAAGGTGACAGCATTAGAGCAAAAGAACCAGAACATAGAATATAGGATATTATACAAATGTATATACGGTGATGTCAAAAAGTATTTAATCACCCTATATATTAATAAATATATAAAATGTTCTAAAAATCTAAGATTTCATTAGAATATAAATATTTATAAATGTATAAAACAAATGCGATTTTTTTCTTATGCACATTGCTCATAATTATTCATACATTTTTAATGACTAAGATAGCAGTTCTACATCTTAACCTGCAATGCCTAATACATTTGTAGAACAACTGACAAGAGATTGAGACAAATCCTTGATAGAGTTTTGCTACTCCATGATGGTGTTTCTCATTTTCAATTTTCTCCACTCATTTTCTGTAGGGTTCAGATGAGGAAAGTGGGATGGCACAGCCGTATATATTTCCCTCCTATTGTATCGACAAATATAAACAGGATATATCATTTTTGTGTTCTTCAAATGCAGCTTTGAAATGACTGGCATCAATTTGCTGCCAGGACAAAAACACTTTGAGAAAAAGTGTTGTTTTACCAAAGTGATTTTGGTACTCTGACAGTGGGTTATTGAGTGGACAGATTTAACTTTGAGAACCTGAGGCTTTCAAGCTTCGAAAGGAACAATAATAATAATGTCATGAAAGTAAGCAGTCCATTAAACCTATGCGAACTTCCTTTAAGAACCCATTTTAATTTCTTATGTTGACTTAAGTGTTTGTTTGTCTCCACATTTTAAAGCATGGCGGAAAGACCAAGTACTTATTTTCTGAACAATGGCAACAAAAGCCTTGAGGTTTTCTTCTAATGAGGTTAAGATGGCTGTTTTGTTTCCATATAGAGCAAATATTGACCTAATATCACACATAATTATTATGGCTCTGAATGTTTGCATGCATAAATGATCTGAAGAGCAGCTGTTAAACTTCCAGATCCTTCAGTAAAATTACGAAAATGATTTATGTACTTTATAATTTCACATAGTAAGAAGCAACACGGACAATCTCAACACATCTTTAAAATAAAAAACACGTGTTTTTTTTTCTTTCATTACAACACTGTTGCAGTAAAAAACACTTCACTAAGGACTGGCGTTTAAGCAGGCCTTTCGCATGTTCTTTACATTCTTTCCAATGGACACTCAGTTTTTCAAAATGCCAACTGCTGCCGTATTTTTCCTCAAGCTCAGCGCTGGCACTCAGCATATTTTCCACGCTCTGCACCAATACTCTATTGACTCAGCTTCATATGTGTACTCCAGCACTTGTATGTCCCACGATGCAATTTGACTTTGACGTCACACAACACCGC